>MU226438.1:1049700-1063997 GCA_018584345.1 Thuja plicata
TAAAGAGCTCAAGATCGCAGTTGCAATTTGTTTAAAATTGAATGTAATAATGTATAATGTCATATTATTATATTAATATTTTCTTTTAGGAAATTAGGAATTTAGGAATTATTAAATTAAGTAAATGCTTTTACTTCAAGGAATTAAGGAATTAAGTAAATTCTTAGTATTATTAAATTAGGATTCAGGAATGACTAATGAGTATGACAAATAATAAATTGACAATTTCTAGGAAATTACGAAGCTTTGACCAACGGCAATGTTCCAAAGTAACGCCAGGCTATTTTGTAACTTCTCAACGGTTAAGTGGTTAGGATGGTGATGACCCGATGGGTTCTGAACTTCTAAACCTATGATAGTAATGATCAAGTGGTTACGGAGCTTCATGAGGGTTTTTTGGCCATTAGTGTTGGCGGTTACAAAGTTGCAATGAAGCATTTGGTGGATTAGCGTAACTTCGAAAATGTTAATCAGTTACAAGATTAAACAGTTTAGAGGTTACGAAAGGATTTGTGCAAGACTTTGCAAGGTTATATGATAAATAATATGTTAAGAAGATCATCATCGTAACTTTGAAAGGCTTCCAAAGGCCTCTAATTTACATGTTACGAAGTTATGATGAAGCATTTGGTGGATTCGCGTAACTTCGGAAAGGTTAATCAGTTACAAGATTAAACAGTTTAGAGGTTACGAAAGGTTTTGTGCAGAACTTCACAAGGTTATATGATAGTGGAGATGTTAAGAAGACTGTCACCATAACTTTGGAAGGGTTCCAAAGGCCTCTAATTTACATGTTACAAAGTTATGATGAAGCATTTGGCGGATTGGCGTAACTTCATAAAGGTTAATTAGTTGCAATATTAAACAGTTCAGAGGTTACAAAAGGCTTTGTGTGGGACTTCGCAAGGTTATATGATAGCGGAGATGTTAAGAAGACCATCACCATAACTTTGGAAGGGCTCTCTAAGTTACATGTTATGAAGTTATGATGAAGCATTTGGCGGATTGGCGTAACTTCGGAAAGTTTAATCAGTTACAAGTATAAATAGTTCAGAGGTTACAAAAGGATTTGTGCGGGACTTTGTAGGGTTATATGATAGTGGAGATGTTAGGAAGACCATCATTGTAACTTTGAAAGGGTTCCAAAGGCCTCTAAGTTACATGTAGCGAAGTTGAGACAGGGTTAGATGAACTGTTTGCGTAACTTCCAAACCAGGCCAGCTTAAGTTTTGAATCTTGATTCTTGATTCTTGAAATAACATATTAACATGGTTGCATGACTATGAGGCATTAAGGGCCGAGGCATTTACACTTTACAGTGAGGAAAAAGGACATTAATAATTATATGATTATAGTATATACTTCAAATTTCATGAACATTCTACATTACACAAATCATGAATTCAAATTACAAATTACAATAATCAAAATTTAAATTACAAATTACAATAATCAAAATTCAAATTACAAAAATCTAAATTCAAATTACAAAAATCATGAACAATACTTATTACTTGTAATATGAGTCAAATTCTCAATATTCAAGTCCAACAAGTACAGTAATAACTAAAAGGTAATAAGTATACAGTGTATAAATACCTATTAACCAAAATTTGAATGCTAAATGATAATTCTAGAATCTAAATCACTTCACTCACTCAGTGAGAAATTTGCAGCTTCTATATCCCACATGAAATCCAGCTCCTGAAATTGACTAGTAGTAAGAGATTCTTCTTTATTCTGAGTTGGGTATTCAAAATCAAAAAATTCTTCATCTTCATTCTGAGTCTGGGACCAAGATCCATCGTTTGTATCAGAACTAGCAGTAACACCATTACCACCAAGTTTTGAAGTGTCCAAAAGCCCTCGTCTTTCACGCATGGAATTCCAAATTGCCAATGCCCTATCATAAGGAAAGTCTCTAACATTGTACTGAGTTACAAACAACCTCAAGCAAGTTTCCAAATTTCTGTCTAGTTTGTTTATGATCTTTGATTTCAAAAACCCCAATGCACTGAAAATTCTTTCATCTTCCACCGACCCCAATATCATTGTTTGACATAAATCAGAAAGTTTGAAATATTCTGATATTGAATCACGCAATACTTTACTCTACTCTATCCTTTTCCAAAGCCTGGTTATTGGACCAGGTTCAAATGGATTCCCCAGTTTTTTTATCTGCAATTTCATACATGATGCAAATTGTCTACATTATTTTTTAAGATTAGTTGAATCTAAAATTCCTTCATTTGGTTGTCTATTGGAATCTGCATGTTTTGAAAACTCTTTGATCAATTCATCAATACTTTTATAAAAGATATGTGCATCAGTTTGTTTATCTCCGAATTGTTTCCAAAAATGAGGAAATACACAACCCATGGCTTCAATAATTTCTTCTCGAGGGAATCTTTCAAGAATCTCACTTGAAAGTTGGTAGGAAATTGACTTAAAATTATCACTAATAGATTTAACAATCCTATCAAAATCAGCCCTTTGAACTAGAAGTAGTCTGCCTCGCTTGCCCATATTAAATTGGTGCATTGGTATTTCAAATCCTTTCACAAACACACATAAATCATTTTTTGCATTAAATTGTAAAAAAATCTCAGCATGATTCAAATCTGTAATTGTCTGCCACCTGAAAAAAATTGGGCTTTGAATTGTTGTCATATCTAAGTACAGACAATCTAGGGCAATGCATGTCATTCTACATAAATTGCTATACTCATGGATATACATAGTTCTGTCTTGGGCTTTCTTAACAAGTTTGTTTATTAAATCTAGCATGGGGAGAAGACTGGCTAAATTTAACAGAGTCTCTATATCACTTAACTTATGTAACAAATCAGGAGCTTCGTCTATTGTCAGGCGTTGCTCATATATTAGTCTGATCAAGGATTAATATTCTATTAGAACTCTTTCTAATGGTCCATGCAAAGAGATCCGTCTGGTCTCAAAATCCTTGAGAAGCTTGTTTCCTGGTGTTTCTCCCTCTGAAAAAATCTTAAATTTTGCAAAACATTTAGGACTTATGCAGAAGTAAGAGTATAGCTCACGAACTAGACCTTCAACTTTTGACACTGTAGGAAAATCACTTACAATTTTATATGCTAAATTCATTCGATGGGCCATGCAATGTATGCCAAGCATTTAAGGTGCAATACTAGTTTGTAATATTGCACAAAGACCATTCCTTTGGCCTTGCATTACTGCAGCTCCATCAGCTCCAACACACACTAACTTCTTGCCAATTGTCAAATAATCCATACCAGCAACTTCATTCAAAGCATTCTTCACTTCAAAATATAAGTTTTATGTTGTTGAATTACCCCTCATTTTACGAACACACAGTAGATGAGCTTGGCGGACATGTTCTTTTATTGTATACACATGCATACATACCCAAGCAGTGTTATCTACTGCAGTAACTTCATTTATGGATAATGAAATCAATCTGGACTGTTTTACTTTCTCCTGTAAATTTTGCTCTTCCACCTCAAAAAGACAGTTTTCCATTTCTCATCCAACGTTTGTTGACCAATGTGACATAGGATAGTGAGGAGCTCTCAAAAAGGATAATAAATTACCATATTCTGAGAAGTCTCTCATAGGATGCCCTCTATACATAATATGAAAAACAACACTCATCTGAATAGTCTTTGCCAAGTTTGCTTCATTGGCTACATATTTAAACCCAACCTTGATTGGATTTTCACTACTAGCAATTGTTGTCATTCTCTTGTTATGCTCTTCATATTCTATGGCATACTTAACATAAAGACATTCTTCCTTTGATTTCCATCTCACTACTATATTTCTTGTCCGTCTATGATCTATTTTTCATAAACCTTACCAATATGCTTTTCTATAGTGTCAAGCTTTAGCTGTAACTTCTTCTCTCTTTTATTTTTCCAGGTACAAATCTTACACCTGCATTCTGTTGGTTGTTCATCATTGTTTAGGACTGATTCAATGAACCAGTACTTTGCTACCCAATCAACCTTAAAATTTCTTGTCATTACCCACTCCCGCCCCATTTTTACTTCCCTTTTTCTTTTCTTCCTACCAACATCATTATTATCTTCATTGCTAGCATTTTCATCCAACTGGTTCTGTGTATCCCTTATAACTTCTTCTACCATGTCATCATTGTTATCCTCATTTGATGCATTTTGATTTTCATTTAACTCAATGAAAACCCCAGCTTGTGGTAGTGGTACTGGTGAGCTACTGTGAATGGATTTTTCACTTGCAATTGTAGAATTTGATGGAGCATAAACATTTCCAACTCCAAAGAAAGCCTTTATGGTAGTATCTTTAAGTTTTGGGCGCTTTGATGGCCTCCCAGACCCTTCACTTCCCTGAGGAGTCTTACCCTACCCTTCGCTGCCCTGACGAACAAGAGTCTTACCCTTGTCTAGCTTTCCAATCCCTTCACTTCCCTGAGCACAGTGAGAAGTCCGAGTCTCAAGTTCAACCTCCCCTGACATCTCAATCCCTTCAGCAGTAGGATAGTCACCCTTATCCGACATCTTGACCTCTCACTAGTCACTGAATCACAATGAATTAATAGCAATACTGTGAAATGTGAACAAATAATTGCTTACCTTGGTCTAGCTTCCTCTAAAATAATTCTACTTACAAATAATTTTGATTCTCTAAAATTTTGAATCCTCTGTTTACTGAACGAGACACGAAAACTAAAAGACTAACAAATCTCATATTAATTTATATCAATCCGTGATTAAAATTTCCATTTTTTTTAAATTCCTAGGCTTTTGGCGAAAATGTGTCAACTTGAATGTAGGAATTAACAAACGGTTGGTGAAATATGTTGTGGTCAATATAACAATTAATTATTGGTTGGCAAAATAGGACGTGGTCAATAACAATCAATTGACAATTGGCAAAATAGGACGTGGTCAATATAACAATTAATTAACGGTTGGTGAAATAGGTCGCGGTCTATATAAAAATTAATTAATGGGTGGAGAAATAGGTCGTGGTTAAGATAACAATATAAACCATTTGGCTATTTTAGATTTTATATAAAATTCATAATTAGTACCCTTGGCGAATAAGAGACCGTTAAAAGAACCACATCAGATTGGTTAACAGCGAATATATGGGTCAACCTCGTCAAACAGAAAATCTTATTGGCGATTCCAATGAATATTTAACCATTACTGTGTCAAGATTGGGCGATTGGGGCCACCATATACCATGCGTGATTCGCCAATTCCACCAAAAATATTTCCCAAAATTTTCCAAAAGGTGAATATTTGCCACTAAAAATTATGTTGATCTTCAATAACTCAAACAGTAACTTGCATAAATAGTAAATAACATGCACATGAATCATTCAACACATTTGACACCAGATTTAACGAGGAAACCCAATTTGGAAAAAAACCTTTGTGGGAATTGTCACCCACAAATGAAAAATACTCTTCTGAAGTATGCTCAATGAAAAGCTTATCATGTTAAAGATTACAATACACATTTGTTAAATGTGACCTTGTTAGGGGATTCACCTTAGACCTGTTAAGATCTTCACCCTATTAGGAGTGGCCTGTTTAGAGAGCTTTGAACACTCTTTTAGAATGTCACCTTTCTCAAGGATTTTACAATAAGACTATTAAGTCCACTCGGTTAAAAGATTTTTCTATTACAAATGCAAACAAGCAACAACATGTAAAATGATCTGTAAAACTGCAACTACCTCTTGCTTGATCAAATCCCTTTTATGCTCTCTCTGAATACTTGGCATCAACACTTCATCAATCTCTTCTCTTAGACTCAGATTATCACTTCTTTTCTCTTCACTGCATCACTCAATAGAACTTCAACACTTCAACTTGCCAGCCATTTGTTCTTCGAATTCATCCTTTAAATAGACTCTATTTTTGCCTCTTAATTTTCTTGATTAAGTTTTTCTTCAATCGCGCTCAGTCATTAGATTAACTTTTTGAACTAATACAGTGAACTTGAAACTCGGTTAGCCACTTTGGCATCACCTCGGAACTTGGACTTTTATTGGAAATAAAACCTTCACTTTTGTCGCTTAATATATACCATAGATTTCTTCCTTGAATTTTCGCATGCGTAGATCTTGTAACCAACTTCCTTTATGTTCTTGGAATCCTCTAGGTCGTTGTAGCGTTGAATTAAATGTGTTCTTAGATCCTTGTTTCTAACATCTGTTATGCTCGACAACTAACTCTTGGTTCGGTGTCTAACATGCACTATTGGGTGCTTCAATGTCTCAATGTCCTGACCGACTTTCATAACCCTTTACCGACAAACACTCTTTGCTAGGTAGCTTAACTCTTTAGTCTTACCGACTTGCCCAATCTTCTTTACCGACTTGATAAAGTAGAAACCAATTATCTCTAAATGGTCTTATCATTGTCTGATCTTTATCTATTGCCCAATTAAATCAACTCTAAAAGATATGGCAATTCAATATGAACCAGAAATCAATTGCTTGACATTAATAAAAAATTAATAACTGATCTAATTCTTTCTACAATCATGTATACCTCTGATCTTGATCATCATCATCATCATCTCCATCAGTTGAGTAACACACTTGCCATTGCTATAGGGTTTAAAGTGACTTTAGCAAGTTAATAAAATATAATACTTTTCCCAAATAAAATCTCAAAAAAACAGCTTTAAAAAATAAAATCCCTTAATAATAATAAAATGCCAACCTCATTAAAATGCTCAAACAACTTTTGTCGGCAACGACAATAATTCAAATAAATAACAATCGTCGACTTCAACAATTAAATTAAATATAAATATTATTTTAACTTATGCATTATTGACAACCATATAACGACCAACATGGAGGCACAACACATGACCACTAGTCTCAACATACAATCAAGGATAGTTGAATGTTGCCACAGGATAACTGGCAGGTTGGTATAAACCTCATAACAATTGTCGCCCAATACTAGGAACGACAATAGGGCTAGGGGATGCAATTGGCCACATGTCTAATCTCCAACTTATCCACCATCAGGGATAATATAAATAGGCACACTTAGACTTGTGAAGCTAGGTGAAGACGATGCCTGGTACTTGTCCACATTAGTACAATAGTCGAAGTGTACATATAAATACCCTGTCAACCAACAATAGGCAATGGAGGGGCAATGAGACATCGTGTGGGCCTCGCAAGTGAGTGACTACGACTTCATTCTGCCTCATACACACCCATCATGAATCATCATCGTAAGCATGTCCATGATCTCAAGGCTTCCTTAGTAACACATGTAATCATTTATTAACAATAATAACCAGTCACAATATTTTAATAACAAGAGATATCAAGAGAGATCATCAACTTACATTGCTTACCATTTAACCATGGTGGCGGTAACAACCATAATCTTACCAAAGCCAACATGTTGAGTGTCACTAATCATTAGCTACAACATAAAATCTCATCAAGGATCATTGGTTAGCATTTACATCATTAACCATCAATGATACCATAAATCATTACATTCATTAACTAATATTAACACCATCATGAAATCAATTTGAAGTGTCACAAGGCTACCATAACATCTATGCTGGAGCATATAATCAGACAATACTGTAGAACTATTTCACATATAGTGGGGTGGTCCCACAATAGTGTGTCCCACTTTTTTGAACATCCTGATTTTTGCTGAAATTGCACATTTTTAAGAAAATATGATGATTTAAGCCTTGAGAGGTCCCATTTGAAGGAGTAAATTGAAAATGGCTAGATAAAAGCCTTTTGGATCAAAATCCCTTTGGTATAATCCCTCTACTCCTCACTCACACCTATAATCAAGTCTCCTTTGAACACATCAAAATGCTGACAAAAAACCACTTTGACCTTAACTTTTTGTGGGATCAAATAAATTCATTTGAAAAACCCAAATATAGGATGATAGTACTCTAAGAAAGTTTTCCAATGATTATGAGTTATATATATATATATATATTGAGTTTATTAAGACTTTTCTTTTTAAGTTTTACTAAACATAGGTTGCCTGACCATTTAGCAACTTCTCTGTTCGACACTTCTAGAAAAATAGTAAATTAGGGAAAAAAATTATGAAAAATATCTAGGAAATAGGTATTTATGTTACCTTTCTATAAAAAAAATAATAAATGAATTTCGATATATAGAGATAGAGTTAGAGCGATCAAAGTGAACCTATGTCCAAATTATTATTAATGTCACTTCATAACTCAATAAACTATTAAATATTTAACCAAATTGAATGAAACCAAATGGATTCCCTAGATATTTGTTTTAAAAACCTAAATTCAAAATAATTATATTCTTATTAGTTTTATAAAAAAAGTTATATTGATCAAAGTGAGTGTCACTCCTGAAAAATCTTGATTTTTCACAAAAATAATTTTTGAAGAAGGAAAAATGGATACAAATAAATTCCAAATTTTTTTAAAAAAATATATTTATAAACTAGAAACAAAATACTAAAAGTCACTAGTTTACATCATCTTCAAATTCGTAATGGTTTAATGACAATAGATGTTTGAAAGTGAAGTTTTTTTTCGGAATGTTCATTTCAGTGTCAAAGTTGGCCAAAAAGTGGGACACAGTTTTGTGGGATCACCCAGTGCCTTTATTGAAACCACAAGTATGATTTTCTATCAACATCAATTTAATCCTCCAAAGTACAACAAGAGTATAACAATTGCTAGACTCATATCCAACATGCTAATACTAATGCATAATCCAAATCATCAAATAAGCAATGTCACAACAAGGTCCAATATAATTCAAACATCACATTTCCATCCTAAGGTCACAATATAGAAAGCAAATAGGAGAGGCACTACAATTCCTACAGCTGAGGCAGAACATAGTAGTTTCTTATTTGCTTGCTAAAGATTGTGTTTTTGTTAAATGTTTCAAGTTAAGTTTAGTTGTTGATGCATTTTCAATCTTTGTGTGATTTCATTTCCAAAATACTACTTTTTAGCAATTATTTTCTTTCTACTTAGAATAGGTACAACTTCAGTTACTTCTTATTGCACATAGAGTGTTGCGCCATTTCAAGTTCACGTCCCTGGGTTGACATGGAAATGTGTCTTCGTGATGAAAAGATAATTGCTTAGTCCCTAAGTCATGGTTTGTAAACCTAGTTATTGAACCATTAAAGGTGTCCAACAAGCTGGTTGAATGTTCATTTTTTACTGCTAATGTATTTGGTCTAACTAGTTTGCCCAGTCTATACGCCCTTTAAGCTATTGGTTTGTAAGTGTCAACACCCTTATAATGTTATTTTTTAATCAAAAACAAATATAACAACGTATTACTAAATAATACATGTTTCCCTTCTACAAAAGTTCAACCACACAAATCAACATTTTAAACAAATATAAAAAAAGATTACTAAATATACACTTTTATAGTTTTTTTTTAATGAACAATCAATTACAGAATTAAGCAATTAGCTTTCCACCTAATCAAACAAGCATGCATCTTAATTTAAACGATCTCACACCTCATCCTTGAAAGTCAACCATTATCCTATTCTCTAAAATCTGAGCACATAAACATTAACTCTGCCCTAACCCAACAATTCAGCTCATTAGCTCCTTGTTTAAAGCAAGGAAGTAAAAGCAATCAGGTTAGGCAAAGAAGCGTTTCATTGTCAACATTGAACATGGTGGGTATGGATCGATAAGGACGCGAGTGCCCCCATAATCTCTGGTACAAAGCCCACCCACCACAAAACAAAAAACTTGCTCTCACCTCATTCATGCAATTCTAAACCTTCAATCTGACATGTGCCCACAAATTATTATATTCCTCTGGGCGACCATTTCTGGTGTCCAGAGCAACCCAAAATAGCTTCAGCGCCATTAGTGGCTGGCACATGACTCAGCCCTCGCGATTCAGTCAAAACCCCCACTTTTTCACACCCCCAAACCCCGGGTCAACTGAAGATTTGGGCGGGCATCTAACTTCCTGCTTACGAATCGGGTGAGGTAGTTGAAAGGGCAATTCGGATCTTGATGGGGGTGAGGACAAATGGAAGGTTAATGAGCCGGCCGATCGATAAACGTTGAAATGGAGAAGAAGATGGAAGAAGCAACCGGGAAGAGAGAAAAGGGGGGAATTCAATGGCCCAATTTGGGCGGGTGAAAGCTCATAACGGTGCTCACTATTGCGAAGATGAACGGGAGCTCTGACAATGGGGGGAGTTCCTCAACTGGATCGCAGCTCAGCAGGCTGGGTCTCAGCTATGGGATTGTCATAACAGTGGGAACCATGGCGGTTCTAACCACCATTCTGATGGCTTCCTATGTTTGCATAAGGCTGAGATTGAGCAGGGCCAGTGTTCGTGGGGAGCCGAGTGGAGCAGCGGCGGCGGAGATGGAAAGGGGGGAAGCAGGAATCGGAATTGGGCATGGGCTTGATCAGGCAACTCTGGATAGTTACCCCAAAATGGTCTACTCCCAAAAGAGGGCTTCCAGGTCTGAGAAGGACTGCTGCTCCATTTGTCTTACGGACTATGTGGATGAGGATGTTGTGAGGATTATGCCTGATTGTGCTCACATCTTTCATGTTGCTTGCATTGATGAGTGGCTCCGCAGGCACCCCACTTGCCCTGTTTGCAGAGTGGCTTCTCCCTTGACTACGCCTCTCTCCGAGTTCATTCCTCTTGCCAGGAATGACTCCCTGCGCCGGACCTAACAGTGGATTGAAAGGATTCAGCTCTGTATGCTCATTCATTTCTGTACATGGATTCCTGGAATCATACCTATGCGGTTCTGTATTCTTGTTTTCCTTCTCATCTGAATCATCTTGGCTCATGATTTCGTTATCAGAATTCAATTGTTTAATTTTCAAATCAAATTTATATGCCCATGTTTCATAAGTGGTGAATGAAGAATTTTGTATGATTTTCCAATCAAATTCATTATCCATGTTTCAAGAATAGTAATCTCAGGAATAGTAATCTGAAAGAACCCACCTGATGGTGAAGAAATTTTGTATGATTTTCCAATCAAATTCATTATCCATGTTTCAGGAATAGTAATCTGAAAGAACCCACCTGATGATATGTTTTGGATTGTGCTCTGTTGGGCAGAAAAAGCAAAATGGGAAGTTCTTTGGGGGATAAACTGCATTTTGATTGAAAGAATCATATGGTCATTGTTGTAACACAGATCTAACTGGAAGAGATCAATCATCACACATTAAAACAAACTTGTCTGAACAATGGAATAAAGAATGTATGTAAGGAAGTGATCTATATTTAAGAATTGGAATGAAGTATTTATGTAAATAAGTGATCTAGATTCAAGAGTAGGGATCGTTTTATGTAATTGAAACCAATGTGGGAATTTATCATATTGTATTAAGCTACTCAATTTTGGTTTTGTTTTCAGGATTTTATTGTGAGATTTTGCAAATTCATCGGCAGCATTTTATGCAAATTCATCAGTAGCAATATTACAGATTTTAAAACCTGTTACATGATTGTTATTAATTTGATTTTTTTTTATTGTGAGATTTTTTGGGCCTTTTTTATTAGGTTAAATATGAATTGATATATGAAGTCAAACTTGTGATTTATATATATGTTTTGACTTTTTTAATGTAAATTTATTTATCTTTATGTAATTGTTATAAAAAAAAAAAAAAAAATTTATAATCCTAAGGTGTCCCCGCGACCCAGTCTGACCCAGCTCTTTTCTAATGAAAATTTATTTATCTGGATGCAAGTGTTATGAATTTGATTGTTATTAATTTTAATTTTTTTATTGTGATTTTTTTTTCAATTGTTTCTAGGCTTGTAAATATGAACTAATATATATTGAAATCAAATTTGTATTTTGTATATATGATTTATCTTTTCTTTAATGAAAATTTATTTATTTGTATACAAGTGTTATGAATTTGATTGTTACTAATTTGGATTTTTTTATTGTAATTTTTTTTGGGTTGTTTCTATGATTGTAAATATGAATTGATATCTCAAATCAAACTTGTGATTCGTAGCTATGATTTGAATCTTTTTAATGAAAAATTATATTAATTTGATTGTTATTAATTTGGATTTTTTGATTGTGAAATATTTTGGGTTGTTTTCATGAGTGCAAATATGAGTTGATATTTGAAATCAAGTCTCTAATTTGTAGATATGATTTGACTTTTTAAAATGAAAATTTATTTCTCTTACGCTAAGTCTTACGAATCTTATTGTTATGCATTTGAATTTTTTTATTATCATTTTTTTTTGTTGTTTATGTATATTTTAATATGAATTGATAAATGAAATCAAACTTGTGATTTGTAGATATGATTTGACTTTTTTAATAAAAATTTATTTATCTCTATGCAAGTCTTATGATTTTGATTGTTTTTTTAAGGTTAAAAAGTATACTCATTTTATTAATTAGCAAAGGGAGTATACATTGAAACCCATTTCGGGGGAGCATACCATCAAGAAAGAACTGGGTGAAGAAAAACCGAGGTCGTAACTCCAGACACAAACCTAAAACCTACTCATACAAAAGGATGGGCATCCGTCATATCCTCAAAATAAATACAGGATCCAAAAATACATCCCGATATAAAGTGGAATAAATACATCCCAGTACAATACATGGTGCAAGAATACATTCCAGTGCAATGTTAGCGAAGCCAAAAGAGGTATGCTTGGTGAGAAAAGAGCTTCAAAAGATTGCAACATGAGATAACTTTGAATGCATGAACGGTATGGTTCCACCTGCATATCATCCTAAAGAGCAGCAAAACATAGCTTAAAAACCACTGATTAGTCAAATAATATTAACTATTGTTCCTGCAATGAAAACAATCTCATGCTCAAAATCAAATTATATCGGTATCTTGGATACACGTAACCCCTGTTCAAGAACTTTTAGTTATCTTCCACAGCTGAGAGAGCTGTAGAAAATCACCATTCAACAACTGAGAGATGTCAATGATATCCAGATTCACCACCATCTACTTTCAATAAATTTATTTCATGCTAGTAATTACGCCCAAACCTACATATTTAAAAAAAGATGGCAAGATCTGTGGATCCACCATTTGTATGGGTAAATCATCATTAATGACTTTATTTGCCAGGAAATCTGCAATTTGATTAGATTCCCTATAGCAATGCTTTACTTAATACTTAGATAGGGCTTGAAGCTGAAGAGTAACCTTATCCAAAAGATAATTGAGGTTCCAACAATGAGACCGTTTATTAACTAAGGTGTGGAAAATAACCATAGATTCCCCTTCAATCACCAATTTGTCAAAGTTTAATTCCAATGTTGAGGCAAGTCCAAGACCGAGAGCTTCAATTTCTGTGGTATTATTGGTGCCAGTAGGGAGATTCTTAGAAACTACTTTAATGATGGAGCCTGTACAATATCAGATTACAATTCCAGCTCCCGATAGTTTGAGGTTACCCCTCGAAGCACCATCAAAGTTGAGTTTAAAGAAACCCGTAGGTGGAGTCCAAACAACATTTGCCTGCACATTGGATTTAGTATTGTCTGCTATACAAACCATGAGATGGGAGGGTATTAAGCATAGGTCAGGTCTTGTTTATATAATTATCCCAATGGGTAAAAGTCTTCAAGTGTTTAATATTCTTATAGATAAAAGACATGACCACTTTAGAAATTGACTGCTAAATTCTATAAAGGACATCATCCAAGGTTGAGTACTTCTTCCTAAAGATCTTGTTGTTCCTTTCTAACCAAATATTCCACGTGATAATGAAAGGGTTGATTTCCCAAAAAGGATGCATTTATGGAAGATCTATGCAGCGATGACCAACTCATAAAAAAGATAGTAAGTGTGTATTTATTAAAACATGAAAGATTGAAGGAAAAGCATCTAAAAACCACCAAAACCGACATATTGCTTCCTATCTAAGAAGAGTATGAAAAATACTATAATTGCCCTCAGATTATGCATAAACCAGTGACATATACAAGCTTAGAATGGAAGATTCAATGAGAATTCAAGCTAAATTGCAATGCAAAGTTCATTTTAGTGCACCAAAAGAAAAATTATAAAATTATGTGAAATTTGTAAGGAAACTCAGGTGCGGAAACAACTTCCTACACTAATCTCTAAAGGAAAGTATTGTGCAAATTCTTTTAAATCCTTACCATTTCAGATTCGTTAACTACTTTAACAAAGATATTGCAACCATATACCATGCATACAGAAAATAGAGAATGACACAATGATTTACCCTGGGGAAAACCTTTCGGTAAAAAACCCCAGCACTCCAAAA
>MU226438.1:1064047-1083996 GCA_018584345.1 Thuja plicata
CCAAAACCTGCACAATGTATTATCTTCAACACAACAGTTACAACACACTTGCAATGCAAGTTCTTTCAGGAGACAATCGACACACACAGACAAATCCAGTAGCACCAGATTATACCAACAATACACTATTTTTGTATCCTTTCTTGTAACCCTAAAAAACACTTATATCATGCGCTTTCCTTTTTAGGGCAACTTCCAAGGATAGTCGTATTAGGGTTGGGAACAAAAGGAGGAAGAGTGTAAAGTACTCAACTTTATCAGTTGCCACATGTCTTGCATGTCTTCACCTGTCATTGAAATCTCCTAGAAATAGCTCTTACATGTCATAGGAATCTGTCATAACCGTTTCAGCCATGATCTCCTTACACACAATTCAAGAAGCCGACACATCAAATGGAGTGACACATCAACATGCCAACTAGACATGTACACTCACACTTAATTACATTATTTGCAAGAAATACATTTTACAAAACAAATAATAAGAATAGGAATTATCCAAGGTTGAGACACCTTATTCCTAACAAAATTATGAACTAAGAATGCATTTAGATTTCTAGAAAATTAGAGCAGCATAAGATTATAATTGAAATTCTAAGAATTGGGGCCAATTGAGCTCAAAATTCAATCCTTTTATAGAAGAATTTGAGGAATGAGTGGTTGAAATTGATTTGTAAAGACAGGTGGAGATTGAATCATTGGTGATCCATGTGAGTGAACTCTCATTGGCTAATGGATTGACTTTCCATGTGCAAGTGAGGCGTTGTAATTAGAGGATTTATTTAATTCCTTTTAATTAATTACTTTAGCCAAGTATTTAATTGTTTTGGTTTGATTTAAATAGGCCAAGGTAATTAATGTGAGTTAGTGATGAAATCACTTTGATTTTAGGAGATTAAATTGATTTTAATGAATTATGCGAATAATTGAATAACTGTCTTGACATAATTAGGGGTATGATCACACTTAGGGCAAATAGGGTCTCTGGTTAGAGTAGACCAAATTAGGGTGGTTACATTTGCCCTTCTTTGAATTGATGTGTGAGCAGCTCATTGATTCGAAGAATGTCTGATGTTGACTTCATAAATTTTGAGAATTCCACCCTTAATTGAACAAAATGGCTAATAAGATCAGTCTCTCACTTGATTGAACTAAGACTGATAGTATTGACTTTGAACTTGATCGAACATAGGTTGATAAATCAAAGATTTGTAGATACCAATTTTGAACTTGATCGAACAAGAATTGATAATACTGACTCTGAACCTGATCGAACGAAGGTTAGTACGAAGTTGTTGAGAGCTTGATAAAGATCTGAGAATTTGTAGGCATAGATATCCGGCTTGTTTAGCGTTGAAGCCTTCTATCCAACAGTCCCAACTTGATCGAAGGAAACTTTCATGCCCCTAGTCTTTTGATGATGAAGTCATTTTTTTGCTTTGTGAGAAAGAATTTGATTGATTTTAAATGTGATCATGCCCCCTCGGGAAACAAATCGAAAGAAATAGAATAAAATCCCTCTGTAGAATGATAGATCAATGTAACAGGCCAATTAGATTAAGAAAGAATCAATTAGAAGATGCAATGAAGCGAAGGTGTGTTAAGAGAAAATATAATTTCACCAAGTCGACTACTGGAAAATGTAAATTTTTAGTCTGATAAAATGATGTATGACCAATATTTTGATGAATAATGTGCCATTTGTTGATATCAAACTTGGAAAATTGATTGTGTAAAGGTTGTGAATCATTTTCTGAACATATAGAGCGATTATGGGTTTGTTGGACACTGTCACAAAATTTTTACCGTGTTGTTAAAAATATCATCCTTGCATTTGATTTCATTCTCGATAGATCAGAGAAGAACAAAATTGAATTTTGATAGTCTAGGAAGAGTTTCGGAGCTTCTAGACAGCTCAAAAAGGTTAATATAAGTCTCAAAAATTAGTTTTTAACCATTTATTTTCACTTTCATCCATAGTAAATTTAGAGCTCTGTAAAGAAGATGGTGGTCCCCGTGGAGAAACATCGATTCGAGCTAGCACATCGACACCAGTGTTCGGCCCATTACGCACAGTCGGTGAGTACATAGATACCTACCTTTTTACGCTTTATGTTTTTTATTTTGTCGCTTTTAGCAGTAGTTAGGAGCGTTTTAATTTCAAGTCGCATCTTGTATCCTGGATCGCATCCAGTTAATCCCGCGTCGCATCCTTTTTTCTTGCAGAATTCTGGATCACATCCTGTGAAACCAAGATCGCATCCCGTTAGGAGGTATAGCATCATTTTTAGTAATTTTATGTCATCATTTGCATCGTGTCGCTTCCTGTGAAAACATGATCACACCTAGTATCCTGTGTCGCATCCTATCAATTCAGGATCGTTTCCTGAATTCCCCATCACATCTGGTAAATTGTGTATTGCATCTAGTATGCAAGATAACACCCGGGAAAAAATAGTTTTATTTTCTATATAAGGAGTTAGTTTTTTCCAATTTGACTATTTTTCTTCTTTTTGAAGGCTAAAAAGATGTAACTATTAGATTTTCTACATAGTTGCCTTAACAAGGATACTGATGTAAACCTATAATTGTGTTTGTGACAGATTGATTTTGAGGTTGTGTCTTTTCGAGGACCTTTTCCTACACGAGTCCTTGCGTTATCTCGTTTGTTGATAGACGTTGAGTTGCAGATCATAGGGTGTCTTAGATTGACTTCACTAATAGATTTACCCGACATTAGGGTAAATCGAGGATTGTTGACTGCTCTAGCCAAGAGATGGCATTCAGAGCACAACACCTTCCATCTCCTGACTAGTGAGATGACCGTCACCCCAGAGGATGTGTGGCAGATTATGCGCATTCCAGTGATGGTTTGAGAGGTTTGGTTTGAGTCGTGCTCTTCCATAGCGATTGCATCTACATAGAGATACTTTGCAAATCCGTCCATAGTCCGTCGATATCTGACTTGGGACTATATGTGAGATCACTATGATCGATTACCTGTATATCTTGTTGGGTTGATTGGAGGTATACTAATGCCTGACAAAGGACAACATGGATTCATGTGTGGCTGGGTAGAGACATTAGAGCATATGGTCGTCTCTTATCATAGATTTGGCTGGGGGAGTTTCATACTGGCACACATGTATAGAGAGATGCACGAGATTGTGTATGATTATTCCCAGAGTATGACTGTGGGGATCTTGATATTACAAATCTGGGCCTGGGAGCACATCCCAATGACACAGTTCATTGTAGATAGACAGAGAGCACCGAAGGAGCCATATGTATATATGTATTCAGGATTCATCCAACAACCCATCTAGATAAGCTGGAATACTGGTGCCGAGTTTTTGATAACATCACAATGGTCGAGTGGAGACCCTATTTAGATTGTGAGAAGTGGACCTCAGATAGGAGACAAATGCCTTACTTCTTCTAGAGTAGACATTTGATCGTTTGGACACGTTATATTATTGAGAGATTTATTGTTACTTGTGTCCTTAGGCAGTATGACCAGATTCAGGGCATGTCTCAGTATTTGATTGCTTATGCACAAATCTATGATGAGGAGCCACAGTGGGGAGCCTAGTTGGCATACGAGACTGCATAGTTTGAGATCAGTCAGATGGTTGCATTTGGATGGGATTATCTTCCTGATATTGTAGATGCTGGGTGTACTGATGTTTATCTTGCACATCTATTACAGTTTCCATTTCCTTGGTTTACAGCACCGGATGAGGTAGCACCTCGCATAGAGGATGACTTATATTATGATCCTGCAGATGATGGACTAGTGAGAGGCAGAGGAAAAGCTTAGAGATATGGTAGAGGTGGGGGTGGTAGGGATGGTGGCAGAGATGGCAGATTCCCTCCTCAAGACAGAGGTTAGAGACATGACCGATATGATAGAGGAGATGATGGAGATGACATGGGCAGTGGTGGAGTGGCTGGCAGTGGCGAGGGAAGACAGACTAGGTTCATATTCATGCCTCCACATATGGATCTAGGTCCTTTACTGACCAGGCAGCAAGAGCAGCAAAGACCATCAAGGCAGGTGTCAAGTGGAGGAGGGGGACCTTCTGGACAGGATCCTCCTAGGGATATAGGCAGAGATACTGGCAGAGATGAAGATCCGCTATCACAGTGCTAGAGAGAGAGCAGCTCAAAGCCAGGATTACCACTTTGGAGACCTTGTTGGCTGACAGAGATAGGCAGCTTGAGTGATTGAGATCTGAGAGAGATCAACAGGGTGATAGGCTCAGAGCAAAGCGAGATATACATGCCTGCACAACTACTCATCAGGGACAGAGAGATTCTTATTATTTTACTTTGTATCATGCGGCGGTTCCACAGCCTCAGAGAGATCCTCTATATTTGATTGTTGCCCAGCAGTCAAAGGGAGCTATGCCTCCACCAACTCATCATCCTAGAGCCGATGCACCACCTCCTCCTCCAAATCAGGGAGAGGGTGAGAGTCAGACATGATTTGTTATGATATCTGATATATTTTTGTATATTGATCCTTCTGTGATCATCCATTGTACTACAGACATTTGATACTTGTGTATATACTTTATCATGATTGCACTGATACTTGTACACATTTCCCCATTTTTGATCTGATATTCACTGATATATATCTGAGATAGCTGCTTTTGATTTTGATATGTTCATGGGTTCTGTTTGTTTGATATATGTTTAGATTGATGCACATTGTGATTATGTACTTTGTCTTTGATGATTTGGAATAGATTCATGTGATGACGTCATTTATGCTCTTTGATTATTACTGATATATAGATGTGTTTGAATGATTCTAGATGAATATGTAGATGTATGTTTTTGAGATTTTCTTTATACAAATATATGTATGGATGTACTTAGGATGTAAAATAAATGCAATGATGGAATGCTTTGTTTTTGTATTTTCTCTTTCCCATTTATGAATGCAATGGATATGCAATGACATGAATATATTAGTAATATAGATCAAGTAGTCAAACCTGGATTTTGAATGAATCAGGAAATCATTTTGAGCTCAAACTCGTATGCTGCTTTTAAAATGAATCATGCAATCTTAACTGCATCTAAATGTGGAATTCTAGGATTATCACTAATCTATATATATTTTAGCATTTTTATCATCATAGGGCATTTGTGTAATGAACATCATCGGATAGTACAACTTTCACTAACACCCAGAAAGTATCATGAAAGTATGAATACTATGTTTATTGGATGCAATGTCAAAAATAAACATAAGCATCAAGGCATATAGGCCAGGATGACTTGTCGGTTATCTCATTTTGCTTTAAGAATCATCTTTTGTTCGTGTGTAACATAAGATATGTAACTCGCAATGACCTTCATTATTCATATCATTGTGTAGATAATTTGTCATACACCTTACTGAGAAATTGATTAGAAACAAACAAGGAAATTGGTTCAACCTCACCGTAGTGTATACATAACAATGATCAAGATATATGCGGCTATCCACTCATGTTGGAAGCGCTTACCATAAACATCCAAGTTAGGTGAAATTTATAGGATCATTGAAACAATCACCATACGCAAAAAACCAAGAAAATGTTATGCCCCCTGTCCTTGTGACTCTTTGTCTTTGAATAGACGTCATGGAGTAACTTAGAAGACATAACAATCAACAATGGATAATCAGTCAAAGAAATTGATAACTGCTTACATGCCCCTAGTTTTTAATATCATGGGAACATAAAAGAGTCATAATCAACCAAGATCAATCTATATGTGTTTAAGTAGTGTTGAAGAACAATGTTGATTCATATTTCAATCACAGTAGAAAAATCATCAATCCCAACTTGGAATTAAGCAATATGTTTTTATGTCTGCGTAAGTGAGATAAACATTATTAGAAATTGCAATCCAATGTAGTGTTTAGGAACATTGTTTTATTAGAGTGTTGAGAAACACTAGTATGATATCTGTTACAGCTAGGTGGTGCTTAAGAAACACCCTTGTTTGTGATAGTGACGTTTTGATGCAAGTATTAAGAAATACTATTTTTAGTGGAAAACCATCCTAGACAAGGACCTAGGACAACCTAGCAAATGCAGACCGAACATGCTAGCAGAGATGCCCCCGATGGAGAATGACTATATAACTAAGATGCAAATGCAGACAAATCCCAGGCAAGGATAGGACATTTGTGAGGAATTCAGAGTCAACCGATAGAATGAATGTGATCATGAAGGATTAGTGTCAGAAATGCATTGATAGATGGAGCACAGAGTATAAGTGACACCTATTTTCTAGGTTTTCACCACTCAGCAAAGCTTTTTATTTTTTCGACAAAGATGCCTGTTTGCCAGGTTTTTGCCAAGGTGCTTTTTCTATTTTTCTATTTTTTTTTCTTTTTTCTCTTTTTCTTCTTTTTTTGTTAGTATCAAGGTGCCTATTTGCCAGGTTTTCACCATGAATACCTTTTTTAGGACTTTTTCCACTATTTTTGGCTTTCTCTTTTCCATTGTTTTTGGCTTTCTTCAGGATCAATTTTCTGATTTTTTTGGTATTTTCTAAGAACTATTTCCACTGCACAGGCCCTTTAGCCGGATGTCAAGCATAGAACCACTTCAAGTGTATGGTATTGATGGGATAAGGAAGGACATCTCTCTCAGGTGTAGCTAATTGATAAGCTCCAATCCCAAAAGTTGGTGTTATAACAAAAGGCCCCAGCCAGTTGGGTTTAAACTTGCCTTTGTGTTCTCTATTTGGCTGATATTTAGGATTCTCTCTTAGAACGAGATCCCCCACTTGAAATTGTTGTGGCTTTACTTTCTTGTTGTACGCTTTTGACATTCTTTTCTGGTATACTCTGAGATGATCAAATTATTATTGTCTGCACTCATCTAGTAGTTCTAGTGCATGAACCCTATCAATGCAGTATTGTTCATCTGTAACAAGACCTTGGAGAGATAGTCTCAAAGATGGAATTTATACTTCAATGGGTAGCACTTATTTTACGCCATAGACTAGAACAAATGGTGTGGATCCTATTGGTGTTCTGATACTTGTTCTATAGGCCCATAGTGTCAAATTTAATTGCAAATGCTAGTCTCTGCCAAACTTACTCACAACTCTATGTAATATTTTTAGAATGTTCTTGTTTGAAGCCTTAGCTTGTCCATTACCTTGAGGATAATAGATTAGAGAACAATGCTAAGTGGTGTGAAACCATGTACAAAGGTCCTTGATATCTTGGTTTTTAAACTACCCCCCATTGTCTGTTACAATAGAAGAGGGTATCCCATACCTACAAATGATGTAGTTCAAGATGAACATAGAAACATGTTTTCCTGTGGTTTTGATTAGCGGCACTGCCTTGACCCACTTAGTGAAATAATCAGTGGTTGTAATGATGTATTTGTGTCCACTTGAAGAATTAGATAAATCTGTCCAACAAGATCAAAGGCCCATTGCTAAAATGGCCAATGTGTTATAAAAGGTATGAGTTATTTGGCTAGAGAATGGATAAGATTTCTATGTGTTTGACATTTGTGACATGTTTTAGAAAATTGCACGACATATTTTTCCATTGTAGGCCAATAGTATCCAACTCTTAAAAGTTTCTTAGCCAATGAAAATTCATTCGAGTGTGATCCACATACACCTTCGTGAACCTCTTTTAATGCACGGTCAAACTCTTCTTGTTCTAAACACCTAAGAAATGTTTCGTCAAGACCTCATTGATATAAGTTAGTAGTAATGAGGACATAACATGATGTTGTCCTAATTAAAGATCATTTTTCATTCCTTGATAAGCCATTAGGTAAGGTTTGATCATTAAGATAAGAAAATATTTTGGCATGTCAGGATTGGTCTTGAGCGTTTAAGGCACAAATCACTTAGGATTCAGATGTATCAAAGGATGGAAAGGATAACTCTTCCACCAAGAAGTCATAGCATAATTGGTGTTCCTCCAGTTGTAACATGGATGCTAACATAGCCATAGCATCTGCAACTTTGTTTTCTGATCTTGGAATTTGTTAGAATGTGAAGAAAACAAAGTACTTTTTCAAATCTTCTACCAATTGTTTGTAAAGCATCAGTTTCTCATTTTTTTCTAATAATCACCATTCACTTGGTTGATAATGAGTTGAGAGTCACCATACACATGTAACTCTATAATTTTCCATTCCATAGCTAGCTTCAGCCCATTCACCAATGCTTCATATTTTGAGATGTTATTAGTGCATGGAAACATCAGCTTATACGCCTTAGGTATCTTGTAGCCTTGAGGAGTGATAAATAGTACCCCTACTCCAGATCCTTGTTGTGTGAAAGAATCATCAAAATACATCTTCCACAGATATTCTATTAAGTGTATGATTGTCTCAACTAGAAATTCTATAATCAAAGGTGCATCATCTTGTAATAGTGAATTAGCTAGTTGATCTGCTAGCACTTGTCCTTTGATAGCTCTTCTGTCTACATACTCAATACCAAATTCACTTAGTATCAAGACCCATTTTTCTATTCTTCCTTTAAATGTTGTCAATTTTTTCTATAAGTTTCAATGGGATGCAAAAACAACCACTAAGAAAGATTTTTCAATGATACTGTAGTTAAGTTCATAAGACACCAAGGTCCTTTTGATTCATCGTCTTGGAATAGAAATACTACAAGCGATGTAGCTGTAGCTAAGATATAGATTAGCAATGGTTTTCCATGAATAGGTGTCATGATAATAGGAGGATTAGCCATATATAATTTTAATTCTTTGAAATTATGTTCACAATGCTCATCCCATTTGAAAGTAACACCTTTATGTAGCAATTTTGTAAAAGGTTGTGCTTTATCTGCTAGTTGGGATATGAATCTCCTAATGGACTAAAGTCTTCCTTGAAGAGTCCTCATTTGACTAATATTGCAAGGAGGTGATATTTCCATTATTGCTTTTACCTTTTTGGGGTCCACCTTAATTCCTTTAGCTGATACAATAAACCCTAAGAGTTTCCCTGATTGGACTCCAAATGCACATTTCTTTGGATTGAGTCTTAGTTGAAATTACTCCATTCGATCTAGTATCTTTCTCAAGTCTTCATTGTGAGTTGTTCTTGTTTTTTACTTGGCTAATGTATCATCCACATAGTCCTCCATGATTTTGTGTATCATGTTGTGGAAGATTTTTGTCATAGCTCATTGATGCGTAGATCCAACATTCTTTAGCCCAAATGACATGAAATTATAGAAAAATGTTTCCCATGCGCATGTAAATGTTGTCTTTTCCTGGCCCTTGGGATCAATCTTTATTTGGTTATAACCTGAGAATCCATCCATGAGTGAATACATTTGATATCTTGTTGTGAGATCTATAATCATATCAATATTTGGCAATGGAAAATCATCTTTAGGACAAGCTTTGTTTAAGTCCCTAAAGTCTATAGAAATCCCAATAGACTTATCTATTTTAGAAACTAGTACCACATTAGAAATCCATCCTGCATAAGCGATGACCCTTATGAATCCAGCTTTTAAGATTTTTTCCAGCTCCTCTTTGACCAATAATACCACATGTGGGTGCATCTTTCTTAGTTTTTGTTTGATGGGTTTAATTCCAGGAGATATAGATAAATGATGCATTATTAACTCTGGATCTAGTCCAGGCATATCAGTATAAGACCGTGCAAAGTTTATCTTCTTCTCTTTGAGGAATTCAGTAAACTGTATCTTTTCTTCTTCTGATAATGATTACGCTAGACAAAAAAATTAAGGAGCTTATGTTGTGCCCAAATTAAATGGTTGTGTTTTCTCTATCAATACTAGATATCTCTCTTGAAAGTTCTCAGGGAGGATATTGAGAATCTCATCTTTTGGCACCTCTGAGAGGTTTTCACCATCAGATACATCTTTTATTTTTACTATTTTAGAATATGATATTGTCACAATGAGGTTTTCACCATCAATTGTTTATTTCTTTCTATTTTTCAATTTGTGACTAAGAAACTTGATATCCTCCTCTGTTAGGTTCATGCTCCTTGCATTGGTGGAGGAAGGATAGGGTTCACAAGCATTTAGATAACATGCCAAAGTATAGTCATTGGGAAAGTTCATGATAGGAGTAGGGTTTGAATTGGTCCAATCAATAAGGTTAGGGTTTACCAAGGATAATTATTTAGAGTTTTGTAAGGACAACATTGCGTTAGCGTCAAGACTATTAACTAACAAGACATGTTCCATTAAGTCCATTTCTAAAGCGTTTAGATCATGAAGAGTCGAATCGTCATTATTAGGATCTTTGATAGTAATATGCAAACCTAACACTAGAGACTCATCACTTGAGATTTCTCTTTCTTCTCTTATCATATTGAAACTCATATCTTGTATCCTTTTAATTTCTTCTAGACCTAGTAAGACACGAGTGTCTTCATCAATAATACTAGGCATTGCTATCTCATCTGATTCTGTGACAACAATAGTGTTATGAGAGGTGTTATAACTTTCTCCTTTCTCCAATAGAGGTGCAAATTTATGGATTACATATACTTCAATGTCCATGGTAGCATCAGATGTGATCCCATTCATAATCACATGAGTATGTGATTTCGTCATCAGATCTATTTAAAAACTCAGCAATAGTTACCCAATGTACCCTATTAGCCATTTGTGGATCAAAGTGTGGTAAATCTAGGACATGTGAAATTTTCACCAATTGCCCCCAGTTAGGATGTACATCTTTTTGTTGAGGGATTTGTGCATGAGATTCTTCTAGTTGTTGGACTTCTGGAGAGTCTTTTATTTCTTGGACATCAGTTTGTGACAACAAAGGAACATGATGTTGTTGTGCTACAAAAGTAGGTACATATCTTTCTCCTTGATATTATAGATCCTCAATACCAATGTGTAGTAATCTTTCATATATCCAAGGTACAAGTTATGTTTCTTCCTCTTCTTCATCACTTCCTTTATCAAATATTGGACCATCTCTTGAGATAGGGTGTTCTGAATTGTTATTGAATCCTAACCCTATTTTTTCTTTGGTGTCTCTAAATTCCATGTGTATAGGCTCAATGAGTCCTTTTTCTTTATCTCCTAAAGGTCCCTTCCCTTTGTATCCCATTTGTTTGAGAAGCTCATAACCTTTTCCATAATTTTTGGGATATATCTCAACATGTTTTACTTTGTTTTCTCTTTGTTCCTCTTTATAGGGCCAAGCCAAGACTAGTTTATCTTCCTTTTTATCCTCTTCAGAAGTAGAGACTCTAACCATACCATTTGGTTTATGAATGTCTTTTTCCTTTGATGCAGTAGGTGTGAAAGATGGGGAGGGTTTCCCATAAGATCTTAGAGACACTAGAATATTAGTCAATGACGGTGTTGTGTCTAGTTTGTATTGCCCCATGCTAGTTTCTTCAAGTTTCAATGTCTTTCCAAAGCTTCTCCTCACCATATCTTTAGAGGTTTCAGGTGGGAATTCTTTTGGAAATTCCTTATTGTAAGGAACCATACTATCTACTTTAACATTTTTTCAAGTGTAACTTGAATCTACAGGAATTGTTACTTCCACCCCATTGTGTGAAAATTTGATACATTGGTGGTAAGTATATGGCACTGGTTGCATTTTATGTTTCCAAGGTCTTCCTAATAATATGTTATAAACCAATGGTAGATCAAGAACTTGACAAATTACATTGTGTTCAATTGGTCCTATTCTTATTGTTAAAACAATTAGCCCTTTGGATGATCTTTCCTCTTCATCGTAAGCCTTGATGGTTATCTTACTTCTTGAATCAATTGTTTATTCTGAAAGACCCAGTTTCTTGATCAAATTCAGAGTATATATATTCAAATCCACGTCTCCATCTATCAATACATGTTTTACATAGGATTTATAGATCAAGACTTCAATGTGAAGGGGTTGGTTATGTGGATGAGTCAAATATTTGTCATCTTCCTCTGAAAAGGAGAGGTAATGTGGAGTTGATATGTGATTAACCATTGCCTAGAATTTCTCCACATCCATGGCTTTTGGAACATTTGCGGAATGTAGGGCTTGTTCAAGAACTTCCCTATGCACTGAAGATATCTTTAATAACTCAAATATAGAGATTTGAGTTGAGGTCCTTTGCAATTGGTCTACCAAGATATAATTGGCAAATGGTATAGAAACTGTTTGTGTAGACACCCTAAAATGGACAGACTTGCGACTTGACATTAAAAACACTAATTTTCATATATTAATTAATGGTTTTTTAATTATTAATTAATCATCAATTTTCCTCCAAATTCATTCCCCAAATCATCTAATCAAATTCCCAAAATTAATTAAATAATTAAATTTATTTAATTAATTAACCTTAATTGATTAATTACCACTAATTAATTAATTAAATTCAATTTCCTATAGTTTAAATTGAAATATTTAAACTTACTAATTAAATTATTCTAATTAAATTAATTTCAGTTAAATTAATTTAATTTCATCAATAAAGCAATTCTAAATCAAAAAGAATTCAATTATCTCACATGTTGAAAACTTTAATTAAATAAATGAATTAAATATTCATTTATCTTCAAAGAGATAACTCCAATCAGATCACATGGGTTACTCCACCCATCTCTCTAGTTCACATGGGTAACTCCACCCACCTCTTCAGTTCTAAAAGGTAACTCACAATTAGCTCTTCAGTCAACCAAACTCTATCTCCTCTTTACCAATTGAAGAGGTTGAGTTTATTGATGGCTTCTCCAGTTCCTTTTAATCTCAACTGTTCATCTCCCTATCTCTGGGATTGATCTCAACCGTTCATATCATCCTCCATTCTTATATAATGAACCCTTCATACCCATTTCAAGGATCCAGGATTTCAAGCTCTCGTGCACCATTACTCCATCAGTTTGGTTCTAGCATTCAAGCCATCTTGTGATCACACACCCATTTTAAGTATCAAATTATCGACGCTTATCAAGTCATAGACGTTTCCCACACCAATACTAAGCATCAAAAATAGCGTTTCGGAAGGAGTAGAGAGAGACAATAGAAGCTTCAAGCACTTTGGAGTTTGCATTCATTTGTTTTCCTTTCTTTGCTTGTACATTTTATTAGTTACGTTTTAAGTTATTCATCATTAGTAGTTTTGTGTATTTTATTTCTACCATTGAAAAATGGTGCTACTAACCTTAGCCTTTGGAAAGCTTGGGAACCACGAATCACGAAAGCAGGCATACAGTTTGTCTTCTCGTTGCTGGTATAGGAATTGTAACAATAAGTTCTTTAGAGGATGTCGCTTGTTTAGATGAGGAGTTAACCCCTTTAATTGTAATTTGCGCTTCGCTTTGAGTTACCACGTTCGAATGTGTCAATTTTTCTTTGGCACCTTTGATAGTGATCACATTGTTTGATTTGATTTTTATGTCCAATATATTGATCACATTATCGTTATGAGAGTAGGTGTAATTAACTTCATTTCCCTTTCCTTTAGAATCTTCTCCTTTTTCATAGTTAGGGAATGGTTTATTGTATGTCATTTGATCTTCATTAGAGATATGTCCTTCCACTTTGATCTTGCCTCCCTCAATGAGATCTTGTATAACATGTTTGAGCTTAACACAGTCATTACTCTTGTGTCCTTCAATTTTATGGAAGTCACAATAGGCATTATCATTCCACCACCTTGGTTTTACTTCTGGTTCCCATGGTTTTGATTTTGTTATTGTGAGGACTTTGTTATCTAAGAGAGTCTTCAAAACTGTCTCAAGAGGTTCTCTCAATGGAGTAAATGTTCTTTGAGGTCTAGACGTCCATGGTTTAATCTTGTTGGTATCATCGTTTTCTCTTGGTATTGTGGTTGTTACCTTACCTTCTTTGCTTTCTTTTAGGTTATTTGTGAGATTAAGCACAGTTGGTTTAGCATTTGTATTCGATGCTTCCACCACTCCATCACTAACAACATTCTTGTTCTTGTTCCACCACTTAGGTTTGTTGTTATAGTTGTTAGATTTATTGTCACTTTGAAGTGTGATCTCTACTTTCTTGACCATAATGTCTTTGACACGAATAGAGTTCTTGATCATTCTATCGAAACTAGGAGAATCTTGCATTTGTAGATCAGAGTTCATTTCGAGTACTAAGTTCTTAATAAAAGTTTCCATCTTTTTAGATTCGGGTATTTCTCTTAAGTACCTTGCAAAGATTCTCCTCCACTGTTGTAAAAAGTGTGTGAAGGATTCACCCGTTCATTGTTTCGTGTTGCAAAGATCCATAATGGTTATGTTGTGTTGTATGTTGTAGGAGTGATATTGGACAAATGGTTGAATCAACTCCTCAAAAGATTGCACACTTGGTGTGAGTTTGGAGAACCACTCCATAGCATTTCCGCCTAGACTTCCCAGAAATAGCCTCATTAAGTAAGTTGGTTCGTGCATGTATTCTATGCTTAGGGCACAAAACTCTCTAACATGGTCATGTGGATCCATTTCTCCAGGTATTTATCATATTTGGGTCATTTCATGTTTGGTAGGAATGGAACTATGTTTATACTCTTTTCAAAAGGAAATGGACATGTGTTCCAAAGAGTATTTTTTTTTTGGTTTAGTCTTTTCTTGCTTAAGTGCTGCAAGTTCTATTTGTATTTGGTATAATTTCTTTGAGAGTATTGAAATAGGTGTTTGTACTTCTTGTTCCTTCATTCTCTCAACATCTTAGTCTTTAGGATGTTTGACTGCAACAGAAGATAAATGTAGGAAGTATTTTTCTTTGTCTTCTCCAAGGTTCTTTGAAACCTCCTACTTTGTTTGAGCTTGTTATACTCTTCTTCTTATATGTCTTCATCTTTGTCAGAACCAAATAAAGGACAACCATGATTTTGTTCTTCTTGACTTTCTATATCATCGTGGTCTTGGCTATATTTTTGAAAATCCGCACTCCATTCGTGATGAGGTGCATCCATTTCGGGTGAATCTTGATCAAATAGTGGATTTTGAGATGTCTCTCCTTGTTGAAACTTGAGTAATCATGGAGTTCTGTTTGAATTGTCAGCAAAGTATTGTTTACATCTTGTGTTAACCATGAAAGTTGGGTCTCAACTTTTTCAAAAGTATTCCAATTATGTCAAGAGGATTTCCAAATTGTCCAAATAGGTGTGTCCAAGTTATGAAAAAGTATGTGTGTTTGTTTAGATTGATTGACTCCAGCATTAGAGGGTTAGAATGCCCTGATAGTGAGCGAGGAATCAAGAGGATTTGTTGAGTGAAAAGACCACATGTTTTGGGACCAATTATGAGAATATAAAAGGACATGCAAGGTAGGCTTCTTTATAAGTTTAAAAACAGTGACAGACGGACCAGCAAGAGTAACAGGACCAGACTGAAGAGAATAAAGGGTATCTAAAACTACAGAGCTTCTGATTTTGACATGTGTGCAATTACCCATTGTCCTAAATGTGACTCACCAAATGCGAGCTTTGATTTTCTGAATGTGATCTGATGCTTCCTAAATGCGAGCTAATGCTTCCTAAATGTGAGCCTCTTTACCATATGTGATCTAGAAATGACCAAATGTGAGCAAGTTCCCTAAATGTGAGCCAAGAATAACTAGATGCGAGCCTCTGATGAGTTTTTCCTATTTTTGTCACTTTGTCTCGAAGTACATGAAAATTTGTTTGACACCAGAGTCTGTCTGAGAATTTCCATAGTGTCTTTGAACAGCAGGAATGTCAGTGAGTGTCAAAATGTTTTTTGTTTGAGGAATTTATATTTTTAGTTGCATTTTAGACACAACAAGCAAGTTTATTAGGTGACCAAACACATCCATATTCCCTATATTCTAGGCATAGAATGAAAATCTTTGCTCATAGACTCAGGTACATACTCACATGCTAATCAGAATATGACCATCACCAAGCACATAATGGCTCTAGTCATGATGTCGTATTATCCAAATCCAAACGTAAGTGAGGGCACGAAATGACGAGTATCTTGGGACAATTACTATTTTCCTTGCACAAAGATTATCACCTTTCGGAGATAAACCGAATTGTTTTGACTATAAGTGTTGATTATTCATGGGCATCCATTCACAATCATCCCCCGTAGAATTTCACATGGAAAAATTAAGGTGTATAGCCCTATGAATACTCAAATATGTGTAGTCTCGCAAGCAAGATTCAAGTAGCTCCGCTCCACACACATCTAAGCATGTCCAAGGATTGATGTCAAAATTCCAAAGACAAAACAGACTACGTCTTCTGAGGATTTTTCCTTCAAGGAAGCATTTTGATTATAGTGAGATGGAAGGGCTAGCGTTCACCTATCCTCACTTGGGTCATTCCCGAGAGATTTTTTCCTCAATCGACAGGACCTCTAATGTTTTGAAAGTAAGAAAGAGGATTGACAACTTAGGAGTCTAGATTTCTGATTCTTCATATAGAAGAAGAGCATACTCTCCTATCCATGTCATTTTCTCCTATAAAGCACACCATGAAAGTTTATTCCCTCATATTTTAGAACTCAAAACTTAGTCCCTCAACGAGTTTCTGATTTTCCAACTTGGGAAAAGAGCATAATCCTCCAGTTGGACCAAGAATTGTATTTAAATTTGATATTTAAGTGTCTATTTTAAAGAGCTTTGACAAAACACTTTTGAGTAAATTTAAATGTTCATTTACCCCAAATTCTATTCAAATTCTAAATTGATTTTAGAGTTTCTGATTTTCCATGGAGGAAAAGAGCATAATCCTATAGTCAAGTTAGCAAATGATAGAAAATGTGTTAAGTTCCTAAAAAAATTCAATGGAGTTAGGTTGATCACATTAGGCAACCTACAAAACCACTAGTTAGTAGTTTTTCTCCATTGTCTTGATTAAAGAAGTCTCTGACAGCATCCTGCAAGAACTCATTAGGCTGTTTAACATCCACAAACATTCAAGATTAGCGGATTATTCATCAAAATTTTAAACATGCAATAAAGATAACCAAATGTGATTTCCTTTCCCAAATGCGATGAAAGAAATACAAGATGCGATTAAGGATCCTAGATGCGAGTCTTTGCAACTAAAGGTGATTCAGAATTTACCAGAAGTGAGCCTTTACTGAATGTGATTCAAGATCTGCAGGATGCAACATGGGAAGTCCAGGATGCGAGCCTTCCCCTGGGATGCGAGCCTTTGCTACAAAAGGTGAGCCTTTGTCACTAAATGTGACTCTGCACACAGAAACAGAGAAGAAAAGAACAGGTAAATAAGCTCAAAAATGATATAAAATTCAGGGATTTTCCCTAGAGTGGGCACCAAAAATGTGTGTATTTATTAGACCTACAAGCTGCAACACAACACTTCGATATGTCTTTATATTAGTGATTAAAACATGAAAGATTGAAGGAAAATAATATGAAAACCACCAAAACTGACATATTGCTTTTTATCTAAGAAGAGTATGAAAAATGCTATAATTACCCTCAGATTATGCATAAATCAGTGACATATACAAGATTAGAATGGAAGATTCAATGAGAAATCAAGCTAAATTGTAATGCAAAGTTCATTTTAGTGCACCAAAAGAAGATTGTGAAATTATGTGAGATTATGAACTAAGAATGCATTTAGATTTTTAGAAAATTAGAGCAGCATAAGATTATAATTGAAATTCTAAGAATTGAGGCAATTGAGCTCAAAATTCAATCCTTTTATAGAAGAATTTGAGGAATGAGTGGTTGAGATTGGTTTGTAAAAAGAGGTGGAGATTGAATCATTAATGATCCATGTGAGTGAACTCTCATTGGCTAATGGATTGACTTTCCATGTGCAAGTGAGGAGTTTTAATTAGAGGATTTATTTAATTAATTATTTTAGCCAAGTATTTAATTGTTTTGATTTGATTTAAATAGGCCAAGGTAATTAATGTGAGTTAGAAATGAAATCACTTTGATTTTAGGAGATTAAGTTGATTGTAATGAATTATGCCAATAATTGAATAACTGTCTTGACATAATTAGGGGTATGATCACACTTAGGGAAAATAGGGTGGTTCCAGTAAGTTGGGTCCAACAGTTGATGCCCAACCCAATTTTAGAAAGAGTCAATACCAGCAATCCATGGAAACTGGGCAATGCAAGAATAAATGATCTAAGGACTCCATAAAGTACCTGCATAGTGAATATGGGAAGACAATAGTAATTCCCAACCTATCAAGCCTAATCCCAGTAAGAACTTTGTCCTGAATAGCCAACCATGCGAATGTACCAGCCTTAGGGAGACAAGATGATGACATGTAACTGATTGAATGTTTGAAGATATTAAGTTGATGATCATGCAAGGCATTAAATTAGTTAATGTATTATATTGTCATTGATGTCAACTTGATATAATCTGTATGGTCATTATAATACTGCTAAAGACTTAAAAAAAAATGATGAATCAAGACTATGATATCAGTAATGCATACAAGTCAAGTATTCACTAAGTGACTGCATACACCAATGGAGTGCACATCAACAGTCAAAATAAAATAACAGAGTCACAGTGTTACCCAATGAGCTAATGCACAACATTACCAACGAACAGAGTTACAGTGTTGCCCAATGAGCAAAACATAGAGTAACTCGACAGAAATAATTCCAGTGTTGCCTGACGGAAAAGAAAAGGACGGAGATCCTGATGACAACTGGAGTCAAACTGACAGAATAGTCAGTTATCACCGATGACTAACTAAAGTGTTGATCGATAGAACAAAAGGTTTAGAAAATGACAAAATACTTAGCTGCCAAGAAGCTAAAGATAGAATTAACAGATACTTATCATTGTTTTAGTCATCTAGATAAAGTCGGAGATAAGTAAGTGATTTAAAGCAAATTTGTCCAGTTGGCAAGAAGATCTCTTTGAGATAAATTAGGAGTTTTCTTTAAATCTATTGGCAAAGAATGTGGAACACACCAAGAATCAAGAAAGCCAAGAAAAGGGAAATCATGTCTATATAGAGACAAACCCAATTCATTAAGAATTGTGGGGTGAACAAGAGAATAGAGGAAAGATGCTAAAGAAAATCTGAAGGAGAAGAAAGTCTTCATTCAATCCTGATCAACAAGCTGAGGAAAGAGCTAGATTCTGCAGACACCGATAAATAGTGAGACAAGCATCACAGAGAAGAACATTGTGGAGAAAAGGTATAAGTGATTATATTGATCAAAGAGGTAATGGACTTACAATACATCTAAAAATCTGCAATTGAGTTGTATGTATGAACAGATCATTAGTGTTTCAGTTTAACCATTGAATCATATAAGCCTCTTAACCGAGAAGGACTTAAAAGTCTTTTACAATTGAGATACATCTCATGGAGTATCAAAAAGTTTGATCACAAAAGTAGCATTGGATATGCCCGATACCGATTGACAGGCCAAGTGAGTGTTTGATCAAGGATGGTAGAATTAGATGCAAGATACTAGTTGACAAACTATTTCTAAATCCTCTAACAAGGTCACACCTAACAGTGTGTTTGTAACCTTTAACAGGGTTGGCTCCTAACAGAGCTCACTTCAGAAGAGTGAAAATTTGGGATATCGGTCCCAGTGGTTTTTCCCTTAACAGGGTCTCCACGTTAAAATCCTTGTGTTATGTGTTTATGGTTTATTACTTTACTATTTTACATTTCACATATGCATTTTTGGATTGATCAGTATACTCTGCATATTTATTGTGTTTCAGTAAATAGTTAACTGCTTATCGGTAATCATATAGAAAAGAGATTAACAAAGCAATCCGACAAGTAGAAAATTGATAAAAGTATTTTAAGGCATACATCTTGTAGGATAGAAGATAACTAGAGACATAATTAGTGGTTATAAGTTTGAAGGGTTGATTTAAGGATTAATTTTTGAGGCCACTAATTTGCCCCCCCCCCCCTCTCCGTTATTACTAACAATTGGTATCACTTGTGTGCTTAGAAGGAAGGTTTCAAGACCTGAGCTAAAGATC
>MU226438.1:1084046-1101510 GCA_018584345.1 Thuja plicata
TCACAAGATGAACAGATGAGATGTGCCCAAGTTGAACAAAGATAATTTTGCTTCATGGCAGAGAAGAATAAGACTCCACTTATCAGGTATTGGTAATGATGTTACTCAATACTTAGATACTGAATATGTGTTGCACACAAGAGCACCAACAGTTGAACAAATGAGAGAGAAGCATGAGCACAATTGCATGATAATAGAGCTTGCTTCCTCACTCTCTAATGCTGAATTTGAAGATGTCAAAACCTGCAAGACTGCAAAGTAGATGTGGGACAAATTGATGCTTGTACATCGTGGTGACAAGAATGTTTTGAGATCCAAGGTAGAAAGCCTTAGAGGAAAGTTTGATGATCTCAAAATGAAAGAAGGTGAAAACATCACTCAGTATAGCACAAGAATCAAAGAGGTTGTCAATGCTATCCGAGGAGTTAGATGTGTACTAGAAGAAGACACAGTGGTAAGTAAAACTCTAAGAACCTTACTGCCTACTTATGCTATTAGAGTATCTGTCATTCAAGAAATGAGAGCAGTAGAAAATAGCAATGTTACTCTAGACAGTTTGATTGGAAGACTGATTTCATTTGAGATGAATAACTTTGATAATAGTGTCTTACCAAACATAGAGTCTGCATTCAAAACTTCTATGAGAATAAGTAAATCAAGTCATAAAAACACTATGAGAAAAGATAGTGATAGTGAAAGTGAAGAAAATGATCGTGATGAAATTGAAGCACTTATGGCTAGAAGAATGCAGAGTGGCAAAGGTAAATACAAAGGTAAATTACCACTTTTTTGTTTTAATTGCAAAGAGATTGGACACTTTGCTGCAAGATGTACTAACAGGAGAAAAGATGATAGAATTAATGATAGATCATTTGAAAAGAAGTCTGATAGGGGTGATTACAAAAGCCACTGACAATCAGAAAGAAGAGATATCCGAGACTACAAGGACACAGGAAAGAAGGCCAGTTACCTAGAAAAATGCAAAGATGATGATACTGACACCGAATCTGATGAAGAGATCGAGATGGTGTTTGTAGCAGTAAAAGATGATTCAGATGATGATGAAGAAAGGTATGTAGAAACTGCACTCATATCTAAAGTTAGTAAAAATGATGTCTAGATAATATATAGTGGCTGCACTCACCATATGATTGGTGATAAGAAAAATTTTGAGACTTTTGAATACTATAAAGGTGGTTTAGTAAGAATAGGTAATGACACACCTTGTCCAGTTGAAGGTAGAGGAACCATAATGTTGAATAACTAGATAAAATGTGAAAATGCTTATTGGGTAAATGGATTGAATTATAATCTATCGAGTGTTTCTCAGTTGAATAATTTAGGTCACAGCGTAGCATTTGAAAATAAGAAGGCAAAGATCTTCAATAAATCAGGAAATCTGATTGGTACCGGTGAGCAACCAAAAGGTAACTTATTCTATCTAAATGATACTGACACCACTTGTTTGATTGCTACAAACAAAGACATATGGTTGTAGCACAAAATATTATGTCATGTGAACTTTGACAACATGATAAAGATAAGAAAAAATAGAAATGTCAGAGGCTTACCAACAATGACCAAGCCTGACAACATCATGTGTAAGAATTGTCAAAAAGGTAAAATGACCAAGTCTAGTTTTAAAAGCAAAACCCATACATCATATGCAATTCTAGAATTAGTCCATACTGATTTATGTGGACCTATGAGGACAAAGAGTTATTATGGAGATAGATATTTTATTCTCTTTCTTGATGATTACTCTAGAATGGTTACAGTCATATTTCTAAAAGATAAATCAGAAGCATTTAAGATGTTTAAATGGTATAAGGCAATGGTTGACAAGCAAAGTGGTAAGGAGTTAAAATGCTTAAGGTCAGATAGAGGAGGGGAATTTATTTTAGATGAATTCACTAACTTTTGTAATGAGCATGGAATCAAAAGACAAGTCTCTGCACCAAGAACACCACAGCAAAATGGAATTGTTGAAAGAAGGAACAGATCCATAGTTGATTGTGCAAGGACACTTATGATAGAGAAAGGAATCACCCAAATCTTCTGGAGAGAAGTTATCAGTACTACTGTTTATACATTAAACAGAGTACAATTGAAGAAAGACACCTTATGAGCTATGGTATGGATAAACACCTAATGTAAGTTATTTCAAAAATTTTGGCAGTCAATGTTATATCTTAAAAGATGATAGAAATGGAAAACTTGACTCCAAGAGTGATGACAAAATATTTCTAGGGTACTCTACCAAGAGAAAGGCTTATAAATGTCTAAACAAAGCCTCTAAGAAAATTGTTGAAAGTGCAAATGTAAAGATAGATGAATTTGCAGAGAAAAATGAAAAGGAAAGCACTAAAGAACCAGAGGACTACAATAGGTTCACTTACAATGAAGAACCTAACACTCTACCTGACCAACAATGTAGAGCTCTCGAGCAATAGATCATTGCACCCGAGCATCAGGCTGCAAATACCGACAATTAGAATATTGCTCAAAATGATGCACAAAGTGACGGAGAATAGAATGAAGAACAAAATGATGATCAAACTGATAGACACAGAGCTGAACCTGTACTTGCAAGATATGTAAGAAGGAACCATCCATAGAACCAAATCATAGGAGACAAGAAGGCTGGTATAAGAACCAGAAGTAAGTATCTAAATACAAGATGTCTTGTTTGTGATTATGAGCCCAAATATGTCAATGTTGCACTAGATAATGATGAATGGATAAGTGCTATGAATGAAGAGATTAAACAGATAGATAAAAAAAAGACATGGACACTTGTACCAAGATCATAAGACAAGAATGTCATCGGTACAACATGGATATTTAGAAATAAACTCAATGAGAATGGAGAAGTCACAAGAAATAAAGCAAGACTAGTATGCAAGGGGTATGCACAAGAAGAAGGAATTGACTATGGAGAAACCTTTGCACCTGTTGCTAGGCTAGAAGGAGTAAGAATATTACTTTCTTATGCTACATATAAAGGATTCAAGGTATATCAAATGGATGTCAAGTCTGCATTCCTAAATGGAATACTTGAAGAAGAGGTATACAGTGAACAATCTAGACTTCACAAAGCCATGTATGGATTGAAACAAGCATCCCGAGCCTGGTATGAAAGACTTCATTCCTATCTTATAAGTATTGGATTTGTAAGGACTAGTGAAAACAGTAATCTTTATTTGAAGGAAGATATTGATGCTAACATTTTTATTGCTGAGATATTTGTTGATGACATCATATTTGGAGGCAATGATATGCTATGCAAATCATTTGCAAATGAAATGAGAAAAGAGTTTGAGATGTCTATGTTTGGAGAGATCAAGTTCTTTCTTGGTCTGTAGATCATGCAACAAGATGAAGGTATTTTATTTACACAATCCAAGTACATCAAAGAAGTACTAAAAATATTTAAGATGGAAGAATCCAAACCAGTTGGAACGTCGATGGCAACTAGATGCAAGCTGACAAAGGAAGACAAGTCATCAGAGGTAAATCAGACTTTGTACAGATCTATGATTGGAAAACTCATGTATGTTGTACATACTAGACCAGATATTGCACATGTAGTAGGAATAGTTGATATATTTTCTGCTAATCCCAGGGAATCACATATGACTGCTGTGAAAAGAATCCTAAGATATATGAAGAATACCGAGGAATATGGCTTATGGTACAAAAGAGAAGGAAAATTTGAACTTAAGGTTTTTACTGACGCTGATTGGGATGGAAATCTTGATGACCGAAAGAGCACAACTGGAGGAGCATTCTTTATGGGTGACAGACTTGTCACATGGATCAGCAAGAAGCAAGGATGCATCTCTCAATCTACTGCAGAGGCAAAGTATGTTTTTGCTGCTGCAAACTGCTCAAATATTGCATGGATCAAACAGTTACTTGAAGGTATGCATATGAAAATTTTAGAAATAGTAATTATCTATTGTTGATGCAAGCAGAGAGATGGACTTCAAAGATACATCTATACACAACAAGTTATGTATCTACTCCAAGCACCAGAGTTGTTACTGATGGAATGGGAAATTCAAGGAATATATTATAGATAGAAAGGATCCATTTGGCATCACTATCAAATATTTATTTGAAAAAGATGTTTGACATTATTGTCAAAGGGAGAGAGATATCTCATATCATACAGAGATTATATCCATTATCAACTCGGGGAGAGATCATATTCATCACAGTATCCATAGGGAGAGAAGAATGTATTGTAACAAGAAAGGGAGAGTACACACAAAGGAAGAAACAAAAGACATCATAAGAAAGGAGAACAGTCAAAGGGAGAGATTTTGATATAGAAGGAGAACACATCACATCACAGAAAGAAAGCTTCTACATCTATCTAGTAAAGGGATTGAAGACAGAATGAAAGCTGCAAGAATCAAATCAAAGCTATTTGAGATTACCAAAAGCCAGACATTTGTATTAGTTACATTAGAAAAGCTTGATGAAACTATATATTTCATATTGTATTATTAATAGTATAGTACGATAATATAGTATGTTGTCATCAATGCCAAAGGGAGAGATTGATGACATGTAATTGATTGAATGTTTAAAGATATTAAGTTGATGATCATGCAAGACATTAAATCAGTTAATGTATTGTATTGTCATTGATGTCAAATTGATATAATCTGTATGGTCATTATAATACTGCTAAAGACTTCAAAAAAATTGATGAATCAAGACTATGCTATCAGTAATGCATACAGGTCAAGTATTCACTAAGTGACTGCATACACCAATGGAGTGCACACCGATGGTAAGAATAAAAGATCAGAGTCATAGTGTTACCCAATGAGCTAATGCACAACATTACCGATGAGCAGAGTTACAGTGTTGCCCGACAAGAAAAACACAGAGTAACCCAACATAAATAATTTCATTGTTGCCCGACAGAAAAAACAAGGATGGAGATCCCAATGACAACTGAAGTCACACAAACAGAACAGTCAGTTATCACCGATGACTAACTGAAGTGTTGACCGATAGAACAAAGAGTTCAAAAAATGACAAAATGCTTAGCTGCCAAGAAGCTAAAGATGGAATTAACGGATAATTATCATTGTTTTAATCATCCAGATAAAACCGAAGATAAGTAAGTGATTTAAAGCTGATATCTTTGAGGCAAATTAGGAGTTTTCTAGTTGGCAAGAAGATATCTTTGAGACAAATTAGGAGTTTTCTTTAAATATATTGGCAAAGATTGTGGAACACACCAAGAATCAAGAAAGCCAAGAAAAGGAAAATCATGTCCATATAGAGACAAACCCAATTCATTAAGAATGGTGGGGTGAACAAGAGAATAGAGAAAAGATGCTAAAGAAAATCTAAAAGAGAAGAAAGTCTTCATTCAGTCCTGATCAACAAGCTGAGAAAAGAGCTAGATTCTACAGACACTGACGAACAGTGAGACAAGCATCACAGAGTAGAACATTGTGGAGCAAAGGTATAAGTGATTATATTGATCAGAGAGGTAATGGACTTACAATAGATCTGAAAATCTGCAATTGAGTTGTATGTATGAACATATTATTAGTGTTTCAGTTTAACCATTGAAGCATATAAGCCTTTTGACCGACCAGGACTTAAAAGTCTTTTACAATTGAGATACATTCCAAGGAGTATCAAAAAGTTTGATCACAAAAGTAGTATTGGATATGCCCGATACCTATTGATAGGCCAAGTGAGTGTTTGATCAAGGATGGTAGCATTAGATGCCAGTTACTAGTTGACAAACTATTTCTAAATCCTCTAACAAGGTCACACCTAACAATGTGTTTGTAACATTTAACAAGGTTGGCTCCTAACAAAGCTCACTTCAGAAGAGTGAAAATTTGGGGTACGGATCCCAGTAGTTTTTCCCTTAACAGGATTTCCACGTTAAAATTCTTGTGTTATGTGTTTATGGTTTATTTCTTTATTGTTTTACATTTCACATATGCATTTCTGGATTGATCGGTATACTTTGCATATTTACTGCGTTGCAATAAATAGTTAACTTCTTATCAGTAATCATACAGAAAAGAGATTAACAGAGCAATCTGACAAGTAGCAAATTGATAAAAGTATTTTAAGGCATACATCTTGTAGGACAAAAGATAACTTGAGACATAATTAGTGGTTATAAGTTTTAAGGGTTGATTTAAGGATTAATTTTTGAGACCACTGATTCACCCCCCCTTAGTTATTACTAACACAAGAAGCCCCCCAAAGAAATTTGGAAGGTCATCCCTCAATATGATTTGCAGTAAACTTAGACTCATATCCTTCATTTACTATATAATGTCATGTCGAAGATTGAGTCCATATCAACTAATCCTCATGGGAAGTATAAACCAACCTTCTATTAGCTAGTTCCTCTCGAAAAGAAAAAATAATATTAAGAGGAACATCCATATCCACATCCAATAATTCCTTCTAATTGGTTGAAGGTGGATGAGAGAATTTGTCAACAATGAAGTAATCACAGACACGAGTACCCCATAATAACTTGGCACCTAGAGCTTTGTTTTGAAGAGACGGGTCCTTAATACCAGCCCTCCTACAATCCTTAGGTTGACAAACTTTTCTCCATGCAAGAAGAGGTAATTTATTTTTTTAATTTACATTGTTATCCCATAAAGAATTCCTCAATATTGACTACAACTCCTGAAGTGATCTTTTAGGCATGTTAAGGACCAACATAAGGTAAATGTTAGTGGCATTCTGAACTGATTTAATCTTCATGATCTTGCATGGAAAATTTATCCATTTATGTTTCCAATATAAGATCCTATTAGATATAGTAGAGGTATAGTTGTATTTTCTTGATCCAGTGAAAAATGGAATGCCCAAATATTTGCAGGGAAAGAAACGCAAAGTAAATCCCCAAAATTGAGAAAGTTGTTGTTGAACCATGGGGGCCACATTGACCAAAAATATTTTTGACTTTTGAGGGTTAACTAACTATCTCGAAGAGGAAGAATAATCTTCTATAATTATTCTAATGATCCAACATTCCTCAAGATTTTCTTCCTCAAACAAGAGTGTGTCATCCACAAATAAATTATGAGTATAACATTCATTCAGATTGCTCACCCTGATTCCTTTCCAAAATGAAAGTGTATTGGCTTGTTTTATGGACCGACTAAGACCCTTAGCCATAAGGATGAAGAGAAAGGGGGAGAGTGGATCCCCTTGTATGAGCCCCTGAGAGGAGGCAAAGAAACCCTAAGGATTTCCATTAATAATCACAAGATATATTGGAGAAGATATACAAGCCGAAATCCACTTAATCGATCCCCCATAAAAATTAAATTTATGGAGGATACGGATGAGAAAGTTCCAATTCACCCAATCATATTCTTTCATCATATCAAGTTTAATAATAACTACAGATTTCTTCTCCACAAATAAAGAATGCAAAATTTCATGAGCAAGGATGACACCCTCCGAGGTTCAGGGATGACCTTAGCCAATCTTGAGGAAATTGCTTTTGTAGAATTTTTGTAAAGTGAGTTTCAAAAAGATATTGGTCGAAAATCAACAAAGGATTTGGGGGCATAAACCTTAGGGATTAGAGAAATCTAGGTATTACTGAGCTCTTTTAACATAGTTATATTTCTCCTAGCTTCCTAAGGTGCCAAAAGAATATCATGCCCACTGAACTCCAAACACTTTTGAAAGAAAAGCATGGTGAAGCCATCAGGGCCCGTGGCCTTATTTGGAGCCATAGAAAAGATTATTGTTTTCAATCCCTCTAAAGTGAAAGGTGACATTAACATCTAATTACCTGAAGTAGAAAGTTGGAATGGCATCCAAAATAGAGTCCCTTAGTTCAATAGTTTCTTCTGAGAGAAGGGTGTGAAAGAATGAGACAACCTCCTTGGAAATATCATCCTCTTTGTTAAGAATACCCAAAGGGCCTTGTATACTAACAATTATATTTTTCATCCATCTCAGTTTGGACAATGCATTTAAATCATATAGCTCAGCCTCAATATGTACTTTTTCTTGAAAAATATTTTGTAAATAATATATGTTCCAATGCTTGATTTTAGATTTCATATGGTGAATTTTTTTAGGTATTTGATGTAACTGAGAGCCCTCAAGGAATGGTTTTGCCACCATATTTTCACTAGTGGGAGGAATGTACATCCATGAACCACATTGGTTCAAATTTAAATGATCCTTTCTTGCGTGTAGAATTTTCACACACATCAAGTAAGATCTAGAAGTGATCAAATCCCAAATAGGGAAGTATTGAAGAATAGAAACCATTATTTACAGTCAACCAATGGTCAAACAATAAGAAGTGGTCCAATCTTTCAGAAATTTGACAAAAATATAATGTTTGTTAGTCCATGTGAACTTTCCCAACTTTGGAGATATATCCATTAACTTACTAACACTAATGAACTGATTAAATTTTTTCATTACTTTCTGGGAGGGGATTCCCCTCTTGTTGTTTCCCCATCATTAAATACAACATTGAAATTGTGAGAATAGTCCCAAAGGATAACTGAGAGGGGAGGGGTGAATCAGTTATCAGTAACTTTAATTCTTTTTTACTTCTTAACTTCAGAATACAATAAATTAAATGCTCATTCAGATAACACAGTACACAACACACAATTTGATTACGAGGAAACCAAATGGTAAAAACCCTGGTGGGAATTAGCACCCACAATGAACTATACTTGTTTATAGTAATCCCTATTAGAAGATATTTCAACCCTGTTAGGAGTTGTACTTTACAATGCAATAAGTATAATGACCTGGTTAAGGGTCTGACCCTGTTAGGAATCTTTTACAAATAACCCTGTTAGGGGTGAGGACTCACTGTCCAAAAGCTCACTGCTTAAATGGTGAAGGCTACAACCTTCTGTAGAATAGATATGCACTATATCTGATGATGAACTGTAGAGTAGACCTACTATCTTGATCAGTTCTAGTGTATTGTAAACTTCTACTTCTTCTTCACATAGACTCTTGATGAATGAACCACAACTGATATTTTGCTCTGTACATTTTCTATCTCTTTTCGTATCATTCACACTTGGTGTATCACAAATGACTTGATATAAGTATCTTCCTCAAAGTATGAGATCATGGGACCTATAAGACAACTCTTCATAACATCCTTATCGGCTCTACTAATCACGCAAGCATAATTACAACCGCGCAAATATAAATTGAATAGATGCAGCGCTTCACTAAGTCAGCCTCACCAAATTATCTCTAACTTTGCAATCTTTTTGAAACACATTTGGTGCCTTTAGATAAATATCATCAACTCATAACTACTCATGAATATACACACGCATATCCTGAAGATAAGTGCAACTCAAGAAACACGTTATATACGTCGGCTCTGAACAGATACTCTTCCAGAACTGTAACTACCAATAACAGAATTACACAACTTGACTGAAACATCATATCTGGATCTGTGTGTATGAACATAACATACTAAACATGTCTACAACATGTATCTAACCACGCAAGGCTTGATATCATCATTCTTATAAGTACATACAGAATTACTATTGTGTATTATATGTTGTCATCAATAACAAACATACAATCAATCAACTGCATAGAAACAAATCTCCAACAGAAATCCCCTCCCAAAATGACAAGTTCTTCATTAACAACTAAAATTAATTCACCAAGCACCTTCCACAATCTTGCTTTGTGAATGATTGACGAAGGGCCATAGATATGAATAACCAAAAATTGACATTTGATTAGCGACTGTCAAACTTAATCAACATCCAATTTTTTGTCAATGAGAAAAACTTTAGAGAAACTTTGTTAGCATCCCACAATAAGGGAAGACCTCTAGATGATCTATCAGAGGGAGCTGTAAGGACATCCCAGGGCTTCCAATAGGAAAAGAAATTGCAAGCAATTTGATCTAACATCTTTATTTCTTGAAGCATGGCTATAGATAAAGTAGTGTTATCTAATTGGTGCTTGACCATATGCCTTTTTTAGCAACATTTAAGCCCCTAACATGCCATGATATAATCATCATCCCTTATGAGGGGAAGCATCATGTCCTCTCATCTTATGAGTTTGTTTTTAGAGAAAAACACCCTCAGTAGTAAAATCAGACTGCAAATTTATTTTAGTAGTCGAAGCCCGCATCAATGGAGGACTGAAAGAGGGTTTTCTTTTTATTTTTTCTCCACCCACTAAGGATAGTAAGAATTTTTGTTTGTATCTCATATTCAATTTCTTGCTGTGTTTTATTACTATTTGGAGGTCTACCTCTCTACTTTGAAAAATATATGGGAGATGTTTTTGATGAAGGGAATGACGGATAGGAGTAATAGGTAAAGCTCTAGCAAAAGATGTTGTATCTGGTGATGGAACAAATTCAATGTAAACATCCTGTAGTTCAGATTCCTTTTCTAGAGACAAGAGATCATATGGGTTAGCAAATAGTGGAATTTCCCCATGACAATGTAACCATGATAAAATTGCATCAAGAGTTTCAATAACAGAGTCGTTGATTTCCTTAGATAATACCATATTGGCTTTATTAACCTTATCCTGAACTTTAGAGATAAGTTGATCACCGGGTCTAATAAGAAGTGTTTTATCATGAGTCATGTTGGAGGTGGATTCCACCTTGTTATGATGATCTTGGTCAATTTTGGAAGAACCCAAATTCAAAGTATTTGTGTGCCCCTTTATTGCCTCAGTAGTATTCAAAATAGCAGCAACAACTAGTTCCCCAACATATGAGTTTAATTCAATCTCAACGGGTGGAAAGGAAGGAGGATTAGCGAAGGAGAAGGAGGTGTCATCAAAGTTGTGTGGGGGAGAATGAATATTTGGAAAAAGAGGAGGCATAAATGAGTGAGATTTGGACGGTACAAAAATGATATGTGTGGTTGGGGGAGGATTGGGCTGAGAAGGCTTATTGGGCTGAGATGATTGTTTCATCACTTTGAAAACCCTAAACACCCCTTTCTTAACTTTAGTGAATAAATTTGTATCAATAACAATAGGGGTAGCCAATAACATATTCAAATCCCTCAAAATCTCCCACCTCCATGAACCAATAGGAGATTCAATTTTACAAGAGTGAGGAATGGAGGATGAATTATATATCAGCACACAAAATGACATCAGGAGATGACCATCAACTAGACCCGAGTTCAAGAGGACAAAAGTACCAAAAGAACTTGCAATATTTTCAATCATCTTGAAATCATGAAACTCAAAGTGTAAATTAGGTAAAGAGAACCATTGAGGGGTTTTCATGAATGAAGCATGCTTGGACTGAAAGAAGGGCTTCCGTGCATAAAAAAATAACCACATTGTTATCTAGATTAAAATAATCTTTCTCCAAAGCCTTCTTCCTAGCCTCAATTGAATAAAAATGATTATAAATTTATGAATCGATAAAAATTGAACTTTTTGAATGCCATACCAGTGCTCTTGCAGGAATGTTTGAAGTTTAGTAAGTGAAATCGACTCACCCCAAATTTGAATCACCACTCCTAATGTCTCCAAATCTTGCCCCCTCTTTTTTTCATCCACATGAGTGATATTGATGCAGGGAACCGCCGGTCTCCAGGACTGAAAAGATGGAGCATTAGTTTTTTATGTCATCTTTGTTAGGGTTTCATGCATTAGAATCTACCATGGACTAGACCATGTTCTTTTTCAGTGAAGAACCCCTCTTGATTTTAGGAGCAAAAACCTGCTTGTTCTGCCAAGCTGTAGCTTCCATAGTGTGTGGTATACGTAGGTTTTTACCTTGAATCGCCCCCATCGATTAAAAATTGGGAGTCCTAATCCTCCCATCTCTATTTTTTCTCAATCTCCTGTCACGTGCATGATTCAGGGAGGTCCAATCTATGTCCCTTGCATCAGTATTTCACATTTCTACCCATTTTCCCTCATGGAAAACCCACTGCAGAAGACAATTCTCCACTTGACTAGGATGCCTACATGCCACGTCAACCTAGTTACCATTTCTGAACACCCATTGGCTTCTATGATCATTGTGTGTTCCAAAGGAATCAACTGGTAAAGGCAGATCATCTAGGGCATCATCGCCCCAGCAACGGCTACGCAACTCTTGCTCCATCTTTGCAAAAAATTCCTTATGAATTTGATTGTTACTAATTTGAACTTTTTGATTTTGTATTTTTTTATGTTGTTTCTATACGTGCAAATATAAATTGATATATGAAAACAAAATTATGATTTGTAGATAAGATTAATCAAATTTGTGATTTGTAGATATAATTTGACTTTTTTTTTTGTGAATGTAAATATGAATTGATAAATGAAATCAAACTTGTAATTTTTTGATATGTGTTGGTTACCAGATTTGTCTCTTTTTTTTATATTAATTTTGAAATAACTCTATCACTCTATTTTAGAAATAAAGGGTTAATCAACAGTTGGGTAAGTGTACCATGATCACTTCCCTTTGAATTTTTGAGAAGGTACAACTCCCTTAGTATGATCTTCAATGAATCAAATATTCTAACAAAGACATGTACTTTTAACCAGAAAGTATGTAAGGCCACTCAAATCATCTTAGATGAAGAGTGTAAATTTTTTTTAAAGAAAAAATTTACTAATGCAAATAAACATAGTTATCTACTATAGACGGTTTCACAATACTTCAACAACTAAATAAAATAAAATTATGATAGATAAATATCCATTCATTTTGAAACATTAAAGATCCACACCTAGAATGAGTTAAAACACCCACACAGTAATTAGCCAATAGGCTTCCCTTCTAAGGTTGCTAGCAACCGGAAGTTGTCTCACACCAGTAAACAACTGTCAGAAAACAATTTTCAGATCATGATTTTTAGATTGTACTATTCAGACATCTTTTCATGATATTAATTTCTTAGAAATTTGGCGCAAATAGCATTCCATCACGTCTTTTGTCTCTGGTTGGTTGTCATTGTACCGCACCTCTCTTTTGGCGTACCTCTTAGCTACTCCAACATTTTAATTAGTGGTTTGTGGGATAAGTTTAATCATATTTCCTTTAAATAGATATTAGTCGCTTCTCATTGGATGTTCACTGCATTGACCACACTTAATAAGCTCTCCCTTGGGAATTTTGAAAGTATGAAACCGAATTTATTAACCTGTCCAAATAGGTCTTCGATTTGATTTAGAAGTCAAATATCTTTGACTTGTCTTTCAAGTTGGTTTATAAGGAATATATTCTTACCTTGATCAAAGATTCCATACTTGCCAAAAAATAATTTCTTATTTGGTTTTAGAATAGTAGATTGTTATTTATTTTCAGAAAAGAAGCTTTAGTTTTATGTTAAATTGTGTTTTATAATATAAATTCAAAATAAAATCAGATTTACTATTGTATTATAAATATTATTAAAAGGATTGTTCTCTATATATTAATATAGCTTTAGTCAATCTTGTTGATGTAGGTTTGTTATTGTTAATTAATACTAATTCAAATTTTGATTATGTTAAGGTTTTTTTTTAATGTAAATAGTGTACCAAAATATTTAATTAATCATCAAAAAGTCCAAGAGTAAATTAAGTTAGTTTAGATATTTGTTTAATAAGAATGTTTTAATGTTCTTTTTTGTTAATAAGAATTAAAAAATTTAATTGTAGTAATTAGAAGTTATGTTTGATTGGGTAGGAGATTATCCTCTTAAATTAGTTAGAGGTTATATTTTATTAAGAATTAGAATTTGTTTGGGTTAGGAAATATATCTATATTTTATTATATAAGAATTATATTGTACTGAGGTATATATTAACGAGTTCATTCAATCATGAAATCTGTTTAACATAATAGGATTAGATTATGTACCTTATTAATGCTAAGAGTTAAATGTTCGCCTTATGGTACCAAGTATATGATCACGTCTTATTTCTATGATGAATATATGTTTATTAAAAAGATTAGTTATATTTAGTTGATTGGTTAGTAATTAAGGTGTGATTATTTTATTATGTAATGATATATATGTTGGGACATCTCTTTCAGGCATCATGTCAAATATTTTTGTCATTTTTTTGTGCTTGTACTCATCGCATTCTATGAGACTCATCTTTTTGAGGCATCCTATCAAATAATTCATCCGCTTTGTTTCCACTACCACTTTTTGCATATATATCTTGCCAAATATTACGATACTAGGGGGAACAATAACTCCACCATGCATATGCTTGGATGGATGTCCATACCTGATTCAAAAGCTCCCATCTTTATCACAGGTGTGCATTGCAATTTGCTTGAGAGTTCCTAAAACCTTTAGAAACAAATGGGTTTTATATGTGATTTGTAAAATAAGTGCCAAGCATCCATGGTAAAACCCAGTTTGGATCTATTTGTTCGGTGTTCCTACTAATGTACTGCCAAAGTTTCATGTTCTGAGGTATCCTTTTGTGTTTCTCAAATTGGTTATGTATTTTCAATAGGAATCTAATGACTACTTTGGCTGATGAAGGTCAGTTTCTAATCTTTTGTTGAAGCTCATTAATGCCAAGAATACCATGGAGATTGGTGTGTATATTGGTTACTCACTTCTCAGCACTTCTCTTGCCTTTCCTGATGACAGAAAGGTACATAATAGGGCATTCAACTATTGTTTAATGACAAAGAAATGAAATTTATTAATGGTTTTCCTACTTATAATTTAGTGATTTTTGTTGTATTTTATAGCAATGGACATAAACAGGGAGAAGTATGAGTTGGGTTTGTTTGTAATTTAAAAATAAGAGTTTCCCCCACACTGCCTGTTCTTAATCAAATTTTGGAAAATGTAAGCTTAGATCTCATCTCTATTTAACTAGAAATGAAACATTGTTGAAAATGTGGCTATGTTTTTGTGGGTATATTGTGAATCTAAAACCATGGGTGTGATATTACAAAAGGAAATGCATGGCTCTTTCAATTTCATATTTTTGGACGTAGACAAAGATAATTATCTGAATTACTTCAAGTGGATGATTGAGATGGTGAAGATTGGGGAGTGATCGGCTATGACAATACTGTTTGGAATGGATCAGTGGTGGCTCCATCCAATGTCCCACTGAGGAAATATGTGAGATATTAAAAATACTTTTTACTTGAAACTAAACAAGGCCCTCACTGCAGACCTTCGTATTGAAACCAGGCAAATTCCAGAAAAGTCATTTGAAAAGGCATTGCTCTCTGTAGAAAAGTTATTTGAAAAGGTTTGAGGGCTTGGCCTGCTATACATTGTTTTCTCATTCTACGCATAATAAAATCAAGAAGTAAATATTTTCCCATTTCTAAATGTTCCTCCCACTTCCAGAAGTTTCCCTAAAAGTAATTTTTCCATAATATGTTCCCTGTAATGAACCGATTTTAGAAGGGTCCACAAAAAAACATAATTTCTATAGCCCATTCTGGACATCTCTGAGGAATTTCTCTCTATGTAAAAACCCAATATGGTGGATATCAAAAACATGGTTTGAACATCACATAACGAGGATAAATTTGTGGAATGAATTTTAAGTGTTACATGTACTATTGGAGCTGGTATTACACATTTTTTTAGTTAATTCTGATTTCATTCATGAGTCTCAAAATGTGACCCTACCTCCCTCCTTTCCACTCCAATATAATTCCAATATGGTACATGAATTAAATGTTTTCATTTCGCTGAAACCATAATGACTCTGGAAGTTGAATGTACTCTATGCTTTTGGGTGTTTCAATTATTGGGTAGGAAAAATATTATGAGAATCGACAAGACCTATCTTCCGATAGGCATTTATTGTCAAACAAGGTTTGGCCCATGTTTTCCTTTTCCTTCCACAGTTGTTCGCCTTCACATGTTCTCTCTTTTGAGTTATGGTCCTATTGAGTGGGTTAATTAGATCTTTTTGGAGTGTTGTTCATAAAAAACAATAGCTTCTGTTATGCATCTGGTTTTATGTATTTTTTAAATCATTTTGGTTTTAGGTAGGGGAAAAGTACTATTAGTGGCTTTAGGTTTAATAACTGCTCACATAATTTTTTCATAGTGACCTCCCTATAATTTTCCACTTTAATAAGTCATATATATCAATTGTGGATCATTTTTGTAGCAATCGTTGATCTTTTTTTTTGCTTTTTTGATTCATGATTGGCCCATTTGTGCACCCCTACTGAAGATTTGTGAACCACTACTAGGAAATTTGTGCACCATTACTCGAACATTTTTCCACAAGTATTAGTGATTATGGGTGATCATTTATTGGTGCAATAGGGGTCATGTATCGGTCGACACTTTGAAATGGCCACTTTTTTATGCTTCCTCACATAATGTAATAGTGGATCATTTTTGTACTAATAGTTGATCATTTTTTTTGCGTTTCTATCTTTTTTTATTTGTGATTGGCCCATTTTTGCACCACTACTAAATATTTGTGATCCACTAGTAGGACATTTGCGAACCATTACTGAAATATTTGTCCACAAGTATTGGTGATTATGCGTGATCAATCATTGGTGTAATATGGGTCATGTATCGGTCAACGCTTTGAAATGACCACCTATTAACCGTTCTTCACATAATGTCTCCTTCAACATGCATCATTAATACCTGAAAGATAAAACATTAGCTTAAAGCAACTAAGTCACATACAAAAATAGCTAAAAAATCATCATAATCTGATATGTCCTTCTATCTTAATTAAGCACACAAAATTAGCTATAGTCATTACTGGTGCCTTTCCCCTAGCTATAAATCTAGTTTATGGCTTCTATTCCTTTAGAAGTCTTATGCGCTCTTTTCTAAGATGATGGGAGAAAGGGGCTCATAATGTAGTTGGGTTCAATAACAAGAATAGTGGGGAGTATTTAACCCTATGGAATGCTATGTTGTCAAATAATGGAACTAACACCCAGTAAAAAAGAAACATTCCAGATTATTAGAGAACGATGCTATTGAATGACTATTGAGATCATGTAACCCACCAATTACATGTTGAGTCTATAATTCCATTTTTTCAAAGGAGTATAATAACTATAACCTCAATATTAATTGTGATTTATTTTGTTGGGTTTGGCAGTTTGACTTAACCCCTTCAATTTTCACTAGCTTTAGTTATCAAGCATATGACAAAGTCAATCAAGATACCCATTCTTGCAAGATTTAAATACATTTTGCAAATATCACCCTCTTCATCAATTTGAGTACATCCACTTGATCTCACCTACAATTGTTCTTGCAATAAGTCTAGGTATGTGAAGTTACTTGTACACCCACTTTTTATGTACAACAATTTAAATTGTTCCCTTTCTTCAATTCATGAAATTTTTGGCTGCTTATCAAACATATCATTTTATCTACTACAAGGTGACACTTTTTTATCAAGAAGAGAAAACAAAGAAGAATTATAGCTACAAGTAAAATATATTTTTATGTGTAGGACACTACTGTAACTTTAAATCATC
>MU226438.1:1103233-1121206 GCA_018584345.1 Thuja plicata
GAAAATCCAACCTACAAGACTCAATCTAATCTCTCTTGACTCATCCATATCTTCCTTGACTCAATCTCATCTCAATCTTATCTTCCTAAACCTTAGGGTAAGCATAGGGACTATACTAGGTAACTCTAGGGTAAGGTTAAGCCTATGCTAGTCACTTTCACTAGCCATGCCAACACAAAGAGTGCACATGTGTCAAGTGACACAACAATTTCACATGAGCGTGACTTATTACACATTTACTTAATTAAATAAATTACAATCATACACCACACTTTTACGAATTGAAAGACAATACAACGAGGTCCATGTCTCTTTATATAGACAGGGCCTTAGCATCACGGTTTTCACATAGGTCCATTCCTGAATCCCCGATTAGTACCATGGTCAACTTTCCTGCACACTCATTGCACACATCAGTAGGTCCAATAAATCGATACATAAAAATAATAGAATACATAATGTAAGTTGAACACACATTCACTCACACTTGCATCAAAGTTTATTGAACTTAACAATATCTGCATCTATTCCACATGCATAAACATAACTTTTAATAAATTTGCATCTTGATTTTATCTAACATCCACATACTAGTCCAATATACATAACCATCAAAACTAAGTTCTATAGGGAAATCTGCATCACTAACATAGAGTATTATATAGATCTCCTGATTACACAATCATGTGTTTGAATACAAGCAAAGGTTCCCACGGATCCATAAAGTAATACAAGTGTCCCAAAAGTCTGACTATAGCAAAATTGGTATTGAAAATAGAACATATAAATGGGAAATAGTGTTAATATTATGTCAGACTGGTGTAGGCCTCACAGATTGACACTTTTATATATCTTTCTTTTATTATGTATAACTTCATTTATACTTTCAAATCAAACACCTATCGGCGTATCCCTTGCACCTCCTTTGGGTGCAAGTGCTAGTATCAATTAAATGAACTCAAATTAAATAGATTCAAATTCTTTCCATATATTTCCTTATACTGTCATTGCATCACAGGAAAAAACTTGTAGTTTCATAATTATGTAGATATCGTATCCTAACAGAAACTCAAAAAAAAAAAAAATACTTCTAGTTTATCTTTTTACAACCCTTCATTAGTTTTTTCTAAGCTATAAATAGTCTCTTAGTATAACCAGAGAGGTCTCCCTAAAAACCTGACCTCCTAACAAATATTTATATAACTAAAATATTGTTTTTAGGACACGCGTTCCCAGTATTCAACTTAAACACAGGAAAATATAACTAAATAACTAAATCAGACTCTTGCTCAGCAACTTGATCTTCCTCTTGCATTGTACCACATGCATTTTTTCAATATTCATATGCGTTTACCAGCTCTTGGACGACATGAACATTGAGGTTCTTCAGATTGAGGAGTCACATTTTCCAGGCCTCTTGTTCCCATTTTAACTTCAATACCTTGTCCAAGTATTTAGGGAGCTAATAGACACAGAGGTATAGTGTAGACTTGATTCGTGCCACCTTGGAAAAGTCTTCTAGTGTGGGGTTGCCTTCAACCTTAATTGATTCCATAATGACTTTGAATTCTCTAACCACAACATCCATGTCCTGCTCCACTTTTCCATCATGCCATATATATGTGGCATTAATAGCCCTGGAATCGTTTACTAGAACTTTATGTAACTCCTTCATCTCTTCCTCCATTCTTTTAGCCTCTACTATAGTTGTTCTAAACATGGAGTTCTACCAACCAGTGTTATTTTTTAGGGAAAAAATAATGCATTCATTTATCATTTTCAAAGGCCTTACTACTAAGAATTTTGGTGTCCCAAACTTCTCAATTTCCTAGATTTGGTTTAGCACAACATGCCATTTCAATTCAGCACCTAATTCCCACATTTAGATTTGAACTTGCAGTTCTCCAAGTAATGCCTCTACATCATCAAACACTACTCGAGATTATCGGATGAAATTTCTTCCATCTTTTATTATTTTTTTCAATCCAATCATCCACAATAGTAGCTAGTGCCTTACCCTGTTGAATTTGGTTCAAAAAAGTTGTGCTTTCAGGAGAAGTGGGATCAAATATTTGGGGTGCTTGGGCTAAAGGTAGCGATCCAAAATTGCTAAAGGTGTCGATGTATCTTTCCATGGCCTTAATTATTTTATTTATTTCTTTCTTGTTACTGCCATCCTTCGACGAGTGAATTAGCATTTATTGGGTTGATTCCTTGAAATGGTGGTTACCGGATTCCATGTCCATTAAATCAACCTGTGTTATTTCTATATCCTCAACTATTGGATCTTTCACTTCTTCCTTGGGTTTATACATAGCAACCTCAACAGACCATCACCCAGCTTTTGAATCTGTGAATACCCTTGTAGTATTTTTCATCTTTTTTTTCCTTACGAGTCTTTTCCATGTACTTGCTCACCATATCCTTAATGAGAATTGAAATTGGTACCAAGTTGTGTTTCCTATTCATTGATGCTTCAAATCATTTCGGTGTAGCATCAAATGTAGTTTCCTCCCCAAGGGGCTTCATAGGAGTGGCCATGATCTCCAACATTGCATCATCTAGTTTAAAGAGATCCTTGTTCATTTGTTCTTCATCAAAAATCTGAGAGTTTGGATTTTTTTCTTTCTCCTTTTCCAAATCCACATAAACTGCTCCTTCACCGACCATCTTGTTGTTCTTCTGGGACCTGGTTCAAGGTCTAGTTGTCTGGGTTATGGTGAGGGCAGGAACAGGTCTAAGGATATGCTTGCAGTGGGTGGATTTCTTACTTTGCATCTCTGCTTTACCTACATCATCAATGGGAAGAAAAATATTAGAAACATGAACTATAGAAGGCAGAGGGATCTTTTAATATCTATTTGATTGAGCTTTATATGATTTCATTCCTCTTTTTTTATTCAACCATGTTTTAGTGAGTTTGATTGCATTTTGAGTTATTTGTTGTATATTATTTTCTTCTTCATGAGTCCAATCAATCACAAGCTTTGGTGGATCAATTTCTTTTTCATATCCAGGTTCAATAATCTCTGAATCATCATCTTCTATTTCTTTAACATTCATTTTTACTTGGAGAGAGATAATCTGAGATAGTTGAAGCCTGCAATGTTCTCTTCTTGCAACCTCTGTTCATTAAGGCAATCTTCCCAAAAGACTTCAAGATGTGGCATTGGTAGGGGATGAGCCTTCAACCCCTAGGTTTGTCTATAAAACCTTTATTATCAAACCCTTTCCTTTCAAAATAATACTTGAAATCAAAACTACACAAATCACAATTTATACTGGTTGCATCTGCCATTAATTTGCATGAGAATCAACCCAACTTGATAGGGAAAGCATCTTCCCATTTCTCCTCAAGGAGGAACCTTTTCAAAATTGTAGAGAGCTTCCTATGAATCTCCACCAAGACAAAACAATCAAAATAGTACCTAGGTAGTTTCACGGGTTCATCTTCAAAACCTTCGACTCGAATGTATGTGAAACACGGGAACTGAATGTAAAAAACTCCCATACATTCTTACTAATTTCATATTTTTTCAACCTCTATCCTAGATAGATTAAACCATGTTAAATCTTTCAACTTAAAACTTTAGAACATAAACAAAGAAAGATTCCAGAACTCACCTTTCAGAAGCGGACACTTCAAAAAATTACTTGTACCGACTTGATTCTACCTTAGCCACTTTTCCTTGGAAATTTGAATGTTTGCAATTATTCTACTAAGGCTCTCTTTAAATAAACAAGACAAAAATGAAATTATGTGCATTAACTACAATGTCTCATCTGAGCAGGGAAAAGATGTCGATTTGAGATTTCACACGGTGAGATTAAATAATACCCATCACACCTTTCTCAAAACCTTACCAAGTTATGATTGCCTCAATATTTCCAACTCACCTGCTTGTGTCGTCTCATTAAATAAAGAGATTTTTCAGGATCCTCAGATTTAAATGATTTTCGTACACCTTTTTTTTCATATATTGAGAGAACCACTTTGAACCACCTTGAACCTGAATGAACCCTATTCAATGTAGCTCACAAAGGTTCATTCAGGTTCCTCCCTTTCCATATATTCCCATGATGTGACTCTATTCTCTTGTGGGCTGGAAGGAATGTGCTTGATAGAATGACCACAGAATATTCTTGGGCTATGAAGAATTATAGTGAACTTGTTAGAAACATAAAAGAAAATGGAAAAGAGATAAGGAAAGAATTCAAGAGATATTGCAAAAGGAAGAGTTTTACCAAATACAAAGAAAGAGAGAGATTTTCCTTCAATAGATCAAACACAAGTTCACCAAAATGCTCCAAGACCAACACAAGAACTCAAGGATTTTGAAAGGGGAAAAAATAAAGAAAAAAAAACCCTTGTGTATAATATGAATGAGGCACAGAGCCTGAAAAAGAAGAGAGAAAGAGAGCAATAAGCTCAGTACAATAATGAGAGCAAGTTTGAGAATGTGAGGAGAAGTAAGAAAATAGAGAAGATTATTAAGCAAGTGTGTGTGGAGGCATCTCTTAAATAGAGATGAGTAGAGTAGTTTGCATGTAAATCCCATCTTCTATGAATGCCACATTCGCATTGAGTGTGTGTCAAATGTGAGATTCCTCTTTAGGAGGAATATCTAATTTCCTTAATAAAGGAATTACAAAAATGTGACATGTCCTCCTACTTGGACTAGAGGACAAATATAATATAAGATACCTTGGTTTATCCTTTAATTACATATTTTACCAAGGAAAGATTAATTTCTAACACCCCACTTTAATCTTTACTTGGGGTATTTACATCAAGGGGTATCAGACCCAAATTGTTTTAAGAATTACAATAAAATTCAAATTTCTCTCTAGAAAGAGGCTTTATCAAAATATCTGCAACTTGATCTTCACCCTTGCAATAGATGAGGGAAAATTTATTTTCTTCAATTTGATCTCTAATGAAGTGGTGGTAGAGAGAAATGTGCTTTAACTTTGCATGGTAAACCGGATTATTTGCCAAGGCTATTGCACTTTGATTGTCACAATACAAATGTGTAGGTTCTTGTTGAGGTAGACCCAAATCTTCAAGAATTCTTCTAAGCAATAAATCTTCCTGAGAGGCACTAGTATAAATTTTGTATTTAGCTTCGGTAGAACATGGAGAAACAGATTGATCTTTTTTTCTTTTCCAAGATATAGCACCTGAACCAAGAAAGAAACAATACCCAAAAGTAGATTTCCCATCATTGGGGTCTCCACCTAAATCTGAATCAATAAATCCTTTTAATGTAAAATCAGAATTTGCATCATAAAATAATCCTACATCAAGAGTACCTTTAATATATCTTAATATTCTTTTAGAAATTTTGAAGTGTGTTTGTTGAGGTTTGGACATAAATCTTCAAACTAAACCAACACTAAAAGATATATCAGGTCTAGTGAGAGTTAGATAATTTAAACTTCCTACGAGTTTTCTATAAGGAGTAACATCTATAAATGCAGATTCCATATCTAGCATTAAATTAGTTCCTAATTCACATGGAATTGAAACATGATTAGCATCATTCATATGAAATCTATCAAGAATATCTTTAGCATATTTACTTTGTGAAATAAAAATACCCTTAGGGGTTTGCCAAATTTGCATTCCTAAGAAATAATGTAGAAGTCCTAAATCGGTCATTTGAAATTTTTGGTTAATTTGAAACTTAATATCACAAATTAAATAGTTAGAACTTGAAGTAAGAATCAAATCATCAACATAAAGAATGATAATAATAATGTCATTTTCACTATGCTTTATAGACAAGTTATGATCATTTTTACTTCTAGAAAAACCTTGAGAAAGAAAGAAAGCATTAATTTTGGAATACCATTCTCTAGGTGATTGTTTTAAACCATAAATAGATTTCTTTAGTTTACATACAAGATGTTCATGACCTTATTTAATAAAACCAGGAGGTTGAGACATATAGATTTCTTCATGCAAATCACCATTTAAACATCCATTTGGTGAATAGGCCAATTCATTTGTGCAGCTAAAGAAAGAACAACTTTAATGGCAGACATTTTTGCAACATGAGAAAAGATCTCATTATAGTCTATTCCTTCAATTTGAGAGAAACCTCTTGCTACTAGCCTAACTTTAAACTTACTAATTTCATTATTTGCATTCAACTTAGTTTTGTATAACCATTTACATGAAACTAAATTTTTGCCATGAGGTAAAGTAACTAAATCCCAAGTATTATTAGAAATTAAAATATCATATTCTTATTGCATAGCATTTTTCCAATGGGGTTGATTTTTAGCTTGAGAAAAAGTTTGAGGATCTTTAGAATGCATAAGAGAAGACATGAAAGCATAATTGAAATAATTAAGTCTCCTAGGTCTAAGACCACCCATTCTAGTAATATAATCATCACCTTCATTAATTAAATCTTTAAACCATTTAGGATTTATCTTATAAGTAATGGAAATATCACTATGAGGAGTAAATTCATCATTATAATCATGAACAAAATTATCACCATCATGAGAAAAATTATCACTAGGAGGAGTAGAAATATTCTTACCATCATCATCATCATTTTTAATACTAGTAGGAATATAAATAGGTGCATTAGGAGTAGAATTTAGAATAGGAGGTTGGTCCTCCATGAGATCAATAATGCCCCCTTTAAATTCATCATCTTTGACCTTGGAACAATCATGAACTTCATTTTCTGCAATAACAACATCTCTTGCGATATGTACCTTGTTAGTAATAGGATCATAAACTCTATATATAAACCTTTAGTAGATTCATCATACCCAACTAATGTAAATGGAGAAGATTTAGAATCTAATTTATGCCTTTTTTGTTTGGGTGTGTGAACATAATCAATAGATCCAAAAAAATTCAAATGTTGTAAATTGGGTTTCCTATCGAACCACGCTTTCTCAGGAATTATATTTTGCAAAGCTTTAGTAGGATTTATATTAAGAATATAAGTGGCACAAGCCATAGCTTCAGACCAAAACTCGTAATGCATATATTTTGCATGTAACATACATCTAGCCATTTCCACAATAGTTCTATGCTTCCTTTCTGCCACACCATTTTGTTGTGGTGTATAAGGAATGGTAAGCTGATGTTTTATACCAAAAGATCTCAAGTAAGAACAAAAAGCATTATTAACATATTCAATACCATTATCTATTATAAGAATTTTAAGTTTAGAACCAGATTTCCTTTCCACAAACATCTGAAATTTAGAAAATGTTTCAAGAACTTGATCTTTAGAATGTAAGAAATAAATCCAAATTCTTCTAGTAAAATCATCCACAAAGGTAAGAGCATACTTTGAACCTTGTATGGAGATGTTCTCCATTGGACCCAAAAGATCACTATGAATAAGATGTAACTTATGAGACGCCCTCCATGAAGTACCATGAGGAAAAGGCTCCCTGTTCATTTTGCCACTCATGCACCTTGTGCATGTAATTTTAGATGGAACAATATGGGGTAATCCTTCAACCATGTTAGATTTTTGCATCAAAGAAATATAATCATAATTCAAATGGTTGAGCCTTTCGTGCCATACATTAAAATCAATATTAACTCTCAAAGAGTACCTTGAAGAGGCAAACTCATAGAATTTAAACAAGTTATCATGTTCCATCTAAGCATTAGCAACAACATGATTAGTGTTAGGATCAATAATATAGCACATATCCTTATGAAAATCAACTTTGTAATCTTGACATAATCAAGCAACTGAAAGAATATTAGATTTCAATTCAGGAACATAAAGAACATTGTGTAACTTTCCATTTGGAACATTAACATCACCAAATCCATCAACTTTGCAACTATGATCATTAGCTAATTGAATAGGAATATTAGTAGTATCAGGTTGCAAAGAATCAAATACTTATCTATGAGATGTAACATGATGAGAAGCGCCACTATCAATAATCCATTCTAATGCGTGAGAAGCTTTATAACAAGTAGTAAAAGCACAATGAGATTGATTACCTTGAGATTTGAAGTTATTTTGATTGTTGTTATTCATAGACTTCTTATCATTTTTATTTTTAAAACAAACATTAGTTAGGTGACCATCTTTTCCACAATAAGTACAATGTGGTTTTTGATTTTGTTGATTATTGTAATTATTGTTATTATTATTGTATGATGGCCTAGAGTTAGACCTATTGTTTGAATAATTATGATTATGATTATTGTTATTTGAATAACCATTATTGTGATGATTATTGTTACGATAATTGTTGTTATTGGAATAATTATTATTATAATGTTTATTATTATGAGTATGTGATTTATTATTTTGATTTTGAGTTTTAGACACAAAAGCATGTTCAAAAGATTTAATAGTACCAAATTGCAATAATTTAGCTTCCTCTTGAGGTAATAAATTTTTAAAAATAGCATAAGTTAAATGAGGAGCTAAACTAGGAATAGCAAGTTGAGAATGGATGTTATTAATAAATTATTGAAATTCTTTAGGAAGACATTTCTTAACAATAATAGTAATTAATTTGATATCAGTTAAAGCAACATTAACACCACTTAATTGAATTTTAATTGCATCAAACTTGAGTAAGAATTCATCCATGGTTTTGAAATCAGTATACCTCAACTCCTCCAAGTTGTCTTGGAGTTGAATATTTCAGGATTCAGAGGAGTTGTCATACATCTGTTGCAAAATGTCCCACGCTTGATGGGCTTTGGTACAATATCCAATTAAGACATAAAGATCGGGAACTATTGAGAGACCAATCAATCCAAGAGCTTCTTCATTTTTAGTTTTCCATGCATCTTTGTCTGCTTGTGAAGAAAAGGTAGCTGGTTCAATAGAAGCATTTGAAGCAACTTCAAGTAAATGTTTAAAACGGAATAGAAAGGAAACATGAGTTTTCCATTAATGATAGTTAGAACTATTAAGTTTCATTTCCAGAATTAGAGTAGACATGATTAATAAAGAAAGAGATGACCAAATTAACTTAAACAAAGTGGAATACAATGAATATATACTGATCAAGATCAAGAAAAATAAATTTAACTTAATGTAACTCTCAATTTGAATGGTTAAATAATGATATGAAAAAAAAATTAATTTTTTGTTTAAATAAAGGAACAAATTTTGATTGCAACGAATTAATGAAATAGCAATTGAATTTAGTTAAAATTGATACAAAGAATGTAGGGTTCGAGCGATATAAGGTAATATTAAACTGAAAAAATGTTTTAACGTTTAAACCTTTTTTATGATTTAAACAAAATTTTAAAAGTTTAAAATACTAAGTTAGAAATGATTAACTTGAAATAAACTTAATTAGTGAATAAAGAATGATTAATGAAAGATAAATTAAATGACCAAATTTGAATAAAGAGATTCCTTATACTTTAAATAATAAGATTAAATGAGTCAAAGTATATTCAAACTAAAACTGAAATTAGATAAATACAATAGATAAATACAACAGGTAACTGATAAAGTCTAATAAAATCTAGAGAATTCCCCCTGTAAGTATGAAATGATGGATTGCAAGGAACTAGTGGAGGAGATACTAAAAAACACAATAAAACAAAGTTGCGCTAAGAATACAATGTTGGGCAATGAAAAGACCAAGCAAAGTATAATGCAGCATAAGGACAGATGAATGTTGCATGAAGTTTGAAGCAGGGAGTGCAATGCATCTCAAGGAGTTATATTAATGTTGCGCTAAGTAAAGGATGGGCTATGCTGAATGGAGCTAGTGTTGTGCAAGGTTATGTATGGCTGCGCAATGAAATGTTAAAGAGCTGCGCAGAAGAATAGCAGATAGGAGCAATTTAATACTAAGGTGATGTTAATATGGAGCTGCGCTATGAAATGGGAGGAAAATGAGAGTGAGAGAGATGCAAAATCCTCTATATGTTGCGCTGGATAGTTTAAAAGGCTGAGACTCTACACAGGATGGGAGGAGATGTAAGATGATGCGCTAAGCAAAGACAATGCTATAATGCAGAGTTAGAATACCAATCAAAATAAATCTTACAAAAGTATTTAAGAGCATAAAAAAATGTTCGAGAGATATATAATGGCATAAAAATGTGTTGTATTAAAAGAAAATCAACTATGCTAACTCCCTTATCTTCTCTACGATAACAATTAAGAATTTTTTGATATTTAACTCATAAAGAAACTAGATTTAGAAAGAAAATCATAAAACCCACAGATAATAGAGACCCTACAATAAATATTAAAATCTACTTCAAATCTCTACTATCAAACACATAATGATAGCAAAAGACAAACGAAACTAGACCCTAAACCCTAACAGACTCTTCAATGCTAACAAAGCCTATTTCAAATGAGATCCTTGCTTATGTCCAATAACAACCTTGTAACCACATTTTCACAAACTAACAAGGAAATAACATCTTGATATGTTAACAATGAAAAAATTATGCTATAACTTCATCTTTTCAATCTTATTTTTAAAAAATTTGTTATATTAACTCATATATAACAATGTAGATTTATATAATAATGTTTTAATAACTAATCAACATAGTTTTATAAAAAGTCTTATAAAAATCCCTTGTGCTATTTGAATATTTGTTTACTTCACTATCAGACTTGTTAACCAATATATGAGAAAATATAAAACACTATTTATAATTATTTTTATCTACTTTATTTATGTATAAACTTTAATTTCTCCTAATCAAAATTAGTTATATTCACCCATGTAAGAAGTTAGTTATATTGGAGAATAATTTTCTATAACATATATTAAATAACTTAACATGTTTATATCATGATATTACAACTTTATAAAATACTTTAATATACATACTAGTGACAGAGACTAATAAAACAATTCCAGCTTGATTTACAAAACTCCATTTCACGTGGACTTATATACATGTCCTTGCAACATTTAGTACTCTTTATTTAAACATAATATTGTCTCTTGAATGATCACACAATTATCTCTTTATTATTTATGAATGTTCATATTTATTTATGCTCAAAATCTAACACAATTCCACCTCAAAAATTCTGGAATATAAGGAAACCAAAAGTTTGTTAACATTATATCATCTTAATTTAAGATTTTGCGAATAATAAGAAGACAATTAGACAAAAGACTTTAATATTACTATCCACTAAATTTCACATGGATGCACTCGTATATTCACTCTCAAAAGTTTTGATGAATGCAGAAATATTGAAGCTAGAATGTAATATGGATTTTGATTCATGAGGACATTATAATAATTATAGATATATAATAAAAATAAATCCTTGGACTTAACCGAGTCCTTATAAGAAATAAAATTCCATCATGGAAGGCACTTTTACAAATCGACAAAAAGTACAGACATTTGGCTTTCTAAGTTTGTAAATGTTTAATCAATGCTAATCCATTTATTACAAAATATTATCAAGATATTTGAGACATACTTCCTCAACGAACTTACCGATAACATATTATCAAATAACAATATAAAAATAAAGTTTATAACATCAAATGGTTGTCAAAGAGATTTATTCAAGTATAGCAAAATATACATACCTAACTAATGGAAAATATAATAACAATATTCATGCAATTTTTATATCTACCACTCTCCTCCGTAGATATCAATTATAATGATACCTAGAAGCAAAGCGAAGATGAAAGGGATTGTGTACCTTTCCATTTACATACCACTTAGGCCATGTTTGGTTAGTGGAATTGGGGCGAAATTGGGTGCGAAACTTTCTCTTTTTTTCCAAATCCGTCGTTTGGTACGCTGAACTGTAATTCGAGTTTCGGAGATCAAAATTCAGTTTAGGCACCAAAATGGGTGGCACTATCTTCCCACCCAATAGATGGAATTTGAAATCATATTTTGGTTTTGGGTTTTGTGAACCACATTTTAATTGGTTGTTGGGTCTGTCAGGTTTTGGGTTAATTTTGGGGATTGTGAAAGGGGTTTGCAAAAGGATTAGGGTTGGGCGCAGCGAGACCATGGCTTCACTCTGCACTTCAACATTCATGTGACAGGAAGAGATAGTGGAGCACACAACATAAAGACAACTACTGAGCCGAGTGAATTTTTAAGATTTGAAAACCTTTTATGTAGGAAGGTGTTATTTGAGGTAGGATAGGCTGAACGGTTTCATATTTTGCCTTTGATTTGCATATTGAATTTCCTACGGAGTGGAAAGGCTTCGACTTTGATAGATCTAGAGTCCCCCTCATGCTACACTTTTGCTTTCAAAACTAAAAGGTACACTCATAAATAGAAAATCTAGCTGTGTATTTAAAATGGAAAATGCTCTCTTTCCTTTTTCAAATGATATTGATCTTGCATCGAGAAAAAGATTCTTATAAAAATATGAATCTGCAATAGTATTAGTATTCAATGCTTTGAATATGAGAAGGAAGATAATCAGAATCACTGTATGCATATAGTTTAGATTATTGGAATCATTGAATCGCTTATCACTTATGAAACAACATGAGCATTAAAGACTCATGTCTCAAATATGAGAATAAAAAGAATCGAATTCTTTACTTGCATATCCTTTTAATGAGTCTACAACTTTGTTATGAACCCAAAGATTATTTATGAATTTGCAATGCTATTTGAAATAGTATATCACTTAAGAAGTTGCATATTAGATGAGTATCTAAATATCAAGTACGAATCTGTATATCATCTATGAATCTATATAATAGGTATTAAATTATAATTTAGATATGAATCTGCAAAATAGAAAAACCCATTCATATTTTTAGAATATCTTAGAAACCCTATTAACAAAACATCAGACTCTCCTAATTCAAAACTATAGTTTGGCGAAACCAGTACTAACCCAACTAGATTCAAGGCTAAAAATCATAGACAATTTGCTCAAATTTTTCCAGCTGATCATTTGGTAAAGCAATGTAGAGTTGAAGACCACCATTTTGTTTACCATTAGAGAGTAGCAGGGGAAACTCCACCATAGCATTCACAATGGGTCCTGCATAAATAGTTTGGTAAAACTGGTACTAACCCAACTAGATTCAAGGCTAAAAATCATAGATAATTTGCTCAAATTTGTCTAGTTGATCATTTGGTAAAGCAATGTAGAGGTTGAGACCACCATCGTGTTTTCCATTAGAGAGTAGCAGGGGAAACTCCACCATAGCATTCACAATGGGTCCTGCATAAATAGGCTTTCCAAACCCGAAATCTGATGACATTAAGTTTTTCCATTAGTATACTTAAAGGGAAAAACATGATAAAGGTCATCGGTATAAGCATAACCGGCGGAAAGCAAGCATATCCGATAGGACAAAATGTCTAACGTGAAAATGCTAAGTATAGAATTTACTAACGACAAGCATAACCGACGATATAGTTTTGAGAACATCATCGACGGAGCAGAAAAGGCATACCTGAGGAACAGTTCAAGTAAGGAACACCGACGGAGAAGAAAACTGACAGAGCAGCCCGACCATCATAACCGACAGTCAGTTACAGAACCCGCAAAAAGTGGATCTGACTTCACACGTCAGATAAAGCAATGTAATTTATTTATAGAGTTTTTATTTGTTTTAAATCTTAACTTGAGGGTCAAGCAAGCATATTGTAAATGTTTTAAAGCATCCTAACGGATCTAAAACATATCTAACTAAAGATCAAGGTCAAGTTGTAAACCTTGGATCTAGAGTTAATTTGAAAAGCGTGAATCAAGAATAGAGCTAGAAACTATTATAAATAGATGTTCCATCATTTGTAATAACAGAGACTTGTAATCATTTGAAAAATGATAGTAGCCATGGAGAGCATCTAAGAAGAAGAAGAGAATTCATGCAAAGTTCAGAAACAGATCACAGCAGTTATCAAGAACAAAGGAAGGCTACCCACGAGCAGAGACAAGGTATTACTCAATCACTCAAGGTGATTACATACATACATTGTAAGCTATACAGGATCTGCTATCAGAAATTAGAGATTGCATTCACTATCAGATCAATATTTATATTGTAGTTGCATTCTAACAAGTGCATCACAACATAAATCCTTTTGTAGAACGTGGACTTAACGGTTCTTTAATAAATCTCTTAACAGAGTGCACACCTAATAGTGTTGTCAAAGCTTCAAACGAAGTAGATCCTAATAGGTCTCCACTCTAATACTCCTAACATGGTAGATCATCAAAAGTGATCAATTGTAAGCCTTTATCGGCTCCCTTCTTATCTGTAAATAGTGAAGTTTTGTGGGTAGACATCCCCACTGCAGTTTTTACTTTCTAACAGGAGTTTTCTATGATATCATATCATGTGTTGTGTTATTTGTTTTCATGAATGTTTCTTGAATGTTTATACATGTAAAGAACTTATATTATGATTACACATACATAAGCAAAGATGAACAAATAGATAGGTATATATAAATCTAATGACACAAAGCTTAATGGGCCAATCACATAAAAAGTTTTAGAGGTACTGATTCACCCCTCCCCTCTCAGTACATCATTCCAATAATTCCAACAATTGTTATCAGAGCTAAGTCTCTTTCTTGAAAATCTTAAATACTTAAGAGAAAAGATCCACACAATGGAAAAGTACAGACTGGACAAGACTATTGAGAATGAGCAATTGAAAATTTAGATTTACTATGAGCAGTATAAAGAGGTGAGAGTAAGCATGAGAAAGTTGCTTGATGAAAGAAAGATCATGGCAACTAGGCTTAATGAAAAATATTATCAACAAGAAGAGATCCCAGATTACTTCAAATATGTTGAATCATCAACAAGTAAAGCTTCAAACACATCAATAGAAGAGATCACAAGTCACCTAGCGGTGAAGAAGTAGAAAAGAATGACTCAGAAGGTACATAGTCAGATTCTCCACCTCCTCCTACACCCAAGAAAGCAAGAACAAAAGTCGCTTCATGAACAAGAATCCAGACTACAAAAGAGTCAACTCATTCACCATTACAGAAAGGAAGAGTGAGGATATACAAGAGAAAACTAGCTCCTCCAAGAGAAAAACAGACCAAAAGGAGGAAGATGACTAGAACTAGAGAGGATCTAGAAGAATCAGCTATGGATGAAGCTAGTGTAGAAATACAAAAGGAAATAGAACCTTTGGTCCCTACAACAATTGATAAAATATGCAAGAATATTTTAGAATCACAATCTTTTCTGATCCTAACATTAGGAAATGGTTAAAATTTAGTACAGAGGATCAAAATAAGATTGAAGAAGCAATAATTGCTAAAATGTGCAAACATCATTATGTTCCACTACAATTCTCAGAATATGACGTTCCCAAAGAACTATCAGAGAGATTGTCAGCCAAATGGACTTTTGCACTACATCAGGAAAAGGAAATAAGAGAAAGAATACTTGTTACTCGTATGCCTTCTAATACAAAGAAGGAAGAAATTACTGAGATGATGAAGAAGAAATTACTGAGATGATGACACATCTGTGGAATTGGATAGAGAAGAGAGTGATCCAACAGGCCCCAAACATACTGACATTGTAGATGAAGTATGGCCAGACACTACTCTTGACAACACTTAAAGTGAGGAAAGTCAAAATCCACCAAGTCCACTTCATATTGACTTGAGCAAAGAAGAAGTTACCAAAGAAGATTTGACAATAAAAGGTAACATAAATGATGATATCAATGATGACTCATGGTTAGATAACATTGTCAATGACATTATAGGAAAAGACCCTACAGAAGAAGTGCAAAAAGATGAAGATATCAATGTTACACAGGGTAATATTGATGGACGGGATTCAACTATTAACAGTGCAGCAGTCAATACACCGACAAACATGAACATATTAATTGATGCTATTGATATTGAATCAAGTCAGGAGAAATCATCTAAGAAAGATGATGATATACTCAAGGACATGGGTAATGATGAAAATAAAGATGCATCAAATATTCAAAAGGATACAGATACAGCAATGAAAGATGCAACCAACACTCAGCAAGAAGTGTCTACTGAAAAAGACAAAGGAGTAGATAAAAAAATAGATGAAACATTGAGAAAGGATGAAGAGAAAGAAAAGAGTGAAAAAGTCAAACAGGATGAAAGCATGAAATAAAAAGAAGATAAATCTGTTGATACACCCAAGGAAAATGAGGAGACGTCTTCACAAAACCAGCTGGTGGACTCAGAACAAAAACAACAAGATGCTTCATCTTCTCGACCCTCACCTACCAAATCAATCCAATCTCAAGGTCTACAAATGGAAGTACATCAATCTGCCTCCCAGCCAAAGAAGAAGGTATTAAAGAAAGATATCTTGGTTGTCACACTTGATGAGGTAATAGAAATACCCAAGTGGGATGTATCTACTTTAGATACTAAATCACTTCAAAATTTTAGAGTAATGTGTCAGAGAAAGGCAATATAAGAGAAAATGAAAAAGGCACATAGGGAAGCCCAAGCACTTGAACAGGCAAGGGATATTCTACAACAAATTATTCCAGATGTCAAACTTAAAGATAGCATATCAGTCATGGAACAAATAGTAGTTCTTACCGACGCCATCACAAATCAGAATGTAGATGCAGAGAAGGCAATGGAAGAACAGGTATAGATGAAGTATCAACACAAACTAATTGAGAAGATCAGCCAAGAAGTGGCAGAGAACAAGGTAAAGCTATCTGAACTAACAAGTGAATTAGAACCTATGATTACATAAGCTATTACCTTAGTTCAAAAATTATGCACATTAGAAAATTTCACTAAAGAAAATAGTGAAAAACTATCACAATTAGATTCAGATCTAACAGCTAGTGCACTGAGTTTAACCTCTGATGCAAACACTATAAATTTGCATCATGAAAAGAATACAGAGGTAAACAGATTGAGACAAGAAATATGGGATGCAGAGACTCAATTTATAAATGAGGTTACAGAGCTTCAAGCTCACATTTTGCCAAACCTCACCACTCTGCAACAACATATTACAGATGCAAGAAATATAATCATGACCCCAGAGATGTCTATGGTAGACAACATATATGACATGCATGTGAGGATATCACTTGAGCATTTGGCTCTTGAGAATTTAAAGGAGAAATGGGAGAAAATGATGGAAGAAATCAAAGCCTCACACTCACATTTTTGAAAAGATGTAAGTACCTTTGCCCTCATTATCAAAAAAGGAGGAATGTATACATATGTATAATATACTTTAGTAAGAAAAAGGAAGAATGTATACATATGTACAAAATACTATATGAGTATATGTATAATGTATGTATAGGAAAGATAGATATGTACATAAACTTACACTTACTGGCATATGCATAGGGGGAGTCATTTCATGACTAAAGAAGAATGATACACAGGTGTACATACTAATGCATAAAGTATGTTGCACATATCAGTTTTTGATACTAATGTCAAAGGGGGAGATTGATGACATTAATTTTTTCCATTAGTATACTTAAAGGGAAAAACATGATAAAGGTCATCGGTATAAGCATAACCGGCGGACAACAAGAATATCTGACAGGACAAAATGTCTAACGTGAAAATGCTAAGTATAGAATTTACCGACGACAAGCATAACTAATGATACACTTTTGAGAACATCACCGACAAAGAAGAAAAGGCATACCCGATGAACAGTTCAAGTAAGGAACACCAACGGAGAAGAAAACTGATAGACTGACAGAGCAGCCCAACCATCAGAACTGACAGTCAGTTACAGAACCTGCAAAAATTGGATCTGACTTCACACGTTAGATAAAGTAATGTAATTCTATTTATAGAGTTTTTATTTGTTTTAAATCTTAACTTGAGGGTCAAGCAAGCATATTGTAAATATTTTAAAGCATCCTAACAGATTTAAAACATATCTAACTAAAGATCAAGGTCAAGTTGTAAACCTTGGATCTAGAGTTAATTTGAAAAGCATGAATCAAGAATAGAGCTAGAAACTAGTATAAATAGATGTTCCATCATTTGTAATAAGA
>MU226438.1:1121755-1137359 GCA_018584345.1 Thuja plicata
CAGGAGTTTTCTGTGATATCATATCATGTGTTATGTGTTATTTGTTTTCATGAATGTTTCTTGAATGTTTATACATGTAAAGAACTTATATTATGATTACACATACATAAGCAAAGATGAACAGATAAATAGGTATATACAAATCTGATGACACAAAGGTTAATGGACCAATCACATAAAAAAATTTAGAGGTACTGATTCACCCCTCCCCTCTCAGTACATCATTCCAATAATTCCAACAAAATCAACAATAAAAAATGGAATTTTCCACCATGCAGATAGAAATATGCCATCTGGTAGTGCTGGAATTGATTTGTAAGTCTCAGATAAATCCATGGATGACCGAACATAATCATTTGTGACTCTGGATATGCCTTCCTAGACTTTTTCCACATAGAAGGATGGTGGATTTTCTTTCACTACACATGCTGGTTCAATGCAATATGCACAGAAAACAACATTGCCTAAAGAAAAATCCAACAAACAATCAAACCAAATAAGAAATGTTAATCACAGTCACAACACTAACTGGAAATATAGAACAAAAAATTCAATCGTTAAGCAATTAATTCAATTCAAGGGTTCCATAATTGGAACAAATCTTATGGAGTACTATAATTTAGGCTATTATATGAATTTAATTTAAGGGTTTCATAATTGGAATAAATCTTATGGTTCAGTGATCACCTTGGCAGTTTTACATTGATGAATAACAAAACCAAAAGTCTTAGATCTAAATTCCAAGTCTTCTAGGCATTTGATAGTAGTCTTCTACATTTAAACAAATAAACTTGGCACTAACAATTAACAGCTCGTTAATTGGTTGGCCAATACTTAAAATTGGGGATAAATTTGGCAAATTGGAAATCATATTCTTATATCACACTCGCAATTTATCATGTCAATTTAAAATTACAAAAATGAGTAAACCGTGGCCCAAAATTCACACTTGTCTGCAAAGTTGAAATCCTGAGCTAAGGCATGTAAATGGCTTAAGGATAAAGCATGGCCCGAAATATCATAAAGAATTAAGGGAAAGGGAGAGTCTCGAGAAGGATGGCTTGTTTGAAACCTAAAAAAGGGTAACAATAACAATTCCATAGACCAGATTTCTAATGGTGGTATGAAAATATTACAAATTATACGTCGATCTAAATATATAAGAATGGTCTTACACCTTAAATCCTTTTCATGTTGTGGAATCTGCACTGACACTTCCTTTTATATCAAAGCATGCCTTTTTCAAGAACAAAACCACATCCTAAACCTGCAGAGAGTAAGGGTTCACTGCAAGACGTATCCTTGCTTGAAACTGTCCTTGAATTTAATTTACAGCAAGACCTATTTAAAAATTTTATTATTAGAGAACCTATAATCTACAATGTATATGTTCCACAAATACCTACAAATCCCTTTAGTTGATTTGTAAGAGGCTTCCAATTGTAATTTTCATCAACCCAATTAACACCACTGGTTACAAGTAATTGATGTGGGGAGGTTGTGCTAGGACTTTACATCAAGATTTTTCTTGTTTTCATAGCTTTGAAGTATATAATGATCTTAAACTATTAAAAATTGAGCTAGGATTCACCATGAATATACCTTAAATTGTACTATGGCAAATCAGTTTAATTATCTGTGTCCCGCAAAATACAAATAGGACAACTACTCAATGCATCTGGATATAATCAGACAAAACCATTTCAATGCAAACAAAAACCCCTTAAAACCCTCATAGTTAATGGAAACTCATTATCACAAACACTAACCCAACCAGGAGGACTTTGCTTTGTTTTGGAAGCCCTAAAAAATTACTTGAGGCTATTACATTATCTAAACTAAAACTTGACACTACCATATAGGTAAGCTAGATTAAAATTGAAAAGAAAGATGAACATCACTGAAATAAGCACTATACATGTTTCATGTTACTATCCCTGAAGATTACAAGCCAAATTTCTAGAGAGGTTTAAGATTTTTATCACTCGACATGTAACGCAGTGATTGATTAACTCGTAAGCCAGGCCCCAGAGTAGATCTTAGATCTGTACAAGAGGCTACCAAAAAAAAATCAGACATAGTATCACAGTCTTCTGGTGTTCGCCTAAAATCTGAAAGTGTTGTTATAAGAAGAGAAATTAGCTAAGCAGGAATGCAGCTCACAAGCTATAAGCATATTCTGGGATAAAATCTTAGTCTATATAAAAAATTTCATCAATTGCAAGAATGACAAATGGCATGAAAGGACAACATTACATTACGGATGAAAAGCTTTAGGCAAAGAAAATGCACCACTGCAATGTCCATTATATGGTTTATGAAAATATAAGCTTCCCACATTCAATGCCATATTCCAAAACCTAAATTACATAGAATTGAGCAATCTATTTAACATAAATTCCTGTCACTGATTGACTTCTTAATGCAATGAGGCTAAAAAATTCATGAGATACATACATATGTGGTTTAAGTAACTAATGTACGCTCTATCTTTGTGCTTGATAGTGGATATCTCCTCACTAAAATCATTGTGTTTGTCCGCATTTTAGGCCACTGATGGATCTTATTGAGAATGTTGATGTTCTAGGACACGTAGCTATGGAGACCAAATACACTTGTCTTCTCAGAGCTCTTCTTGCTTTGCTTGTCGTAGCCAAAGTAGTGCTCGCCCGAGAAGGCAGTGCACAAATGGGTAAACGAATAAGAAAAGGAAATTCTTTTTATAGAATAGTTATTTATTCCAATGATGTGGATTGTCATAATTAGATTCACATGAGTAGGGGAGCCTTCTTTCATCTATCTAGTACCCTAAGGCTGAAAGGAAGGTTGATGGATACGATACACTTAAAGTTAGAAGAACAACTTGTAATGTTCCTCCACACCCTTGGCCATATTCTGAGGAACCGCATGATTTCCCACAACTTTGGGCACTCAGGAGACACAGTCAGTCGATACTTCAATACTTCCACAAGGTGTTGAGGGATATCTTAGCACTCCACGAGGATTACTTTATACCACCTGGTTCAAACACTCCTCCTGAAATTAGTGGGAAGGACCGTTTCGATCTGTTCTTCAAGGTAATTCTTGTGTTGTTACAAATTTATTGTATGGATTTTTATCCTTATCATATTATTGTTTGACCATACAATTGATGATTGTATCATATCATATAGGATTGTGTTGGAGCTATCGATGGAACCCATATACCAGTCACCGTCGATGTCGACATGCAGAGTAAATATCGTGATAGAAAAGGCATCTTGTAGCAAATGTTATGGGTGTGTGTTCCTTTGATTATAAATTTCAGTACTACCTCACTGGTTGGGAAGGGTCTATTGTGGATAGTCGTGTTCTAGCTTTACCTCTATCAAGACAAGATCCACTTATTTTTCCCCCCGATAATCCAAATCATAGTTTAATATACTCAAGGGTACAATCAATGTTTCAAGTTTTAACAATCTACTTTATTTATGTAGGAAAATATTTTCTAGTGGATGTTGGATATCCCAATGCACCTGGATTTCTCGCTCCTTATTGGTGAACACGCTACCACCTAAAGGAGTTTTCAAGAGAAAATCCAATAAACTCTTGACAAGAGTTGTTCAACCACCGACACTCCTCTCTTAGAAATGCAATAGAGCATACATTTGATATTCTCAAGCAGCGTTTTCCAATCCTGAGGCATGCCACGTCTTATTCTATCATGACACAAGCCCATATTGTATTAGCATGTTGCATACTACACAACTTCATTATGATAGAGGATGACATTCCATCAGAAATTGGTATTGAAGAGGAAGATGATCGTGATGGGATAGATGTATAAATGCTTGAGACATATGGGTTGTCTCAGCATGATAGAGACCAATGGGCATATTTTTTATATGATATAGCAAGTAGAATGTGGGAAGACTACAGATACCGAGAATAGTTATACTTTTATGGTTTAATGTATTTTATTTGAGTAAATTGATGTATGTAGATACTTTGATATACATGATGGTTTCCTTTTTCTTTTGTTCATATCTGGAAGTACTGGACATGTTGGTTTTTTATTTTCTATATTATACTGATGTATGCAGATACAATGATACAATGATATGTCCATAAATATATTCCATGTGATATGTTTATACCATTAACAATAATATGTACATTGTGAATTACTGATCTAGACCATGGCATTCACAGAACTAATGATGAGCATGGAAGAAACTGGTAACCTGAGCCAAATATCTTCTTCCTCAAAGAAGGTAATGTGGACAAAAGAGATGGAACACAAGTTTCTAGACTTGCTCCACGAGCAAGTACAGCTTGGAAGAAAAGGTGACACCCGGGATTCAAAAAAGAAGCGTGGACTGCCATTGACAGGAGGTTCAACGTGCATATGCACCTCAATCTAACAAAGGAAATTTTCAAAAACAAGTTGAAAACATGGAAGCTTGCATATAGAGTGGTGAAAGAGTTGAGAAATACAAGTGGTTTCACTTGGATTGAGGCAACTCAATGGATGGATGTTGAGGATGGTGTGTGGGATGAGCTTCTAAAGGTAGGGTGGTCTTTCTACTATTTTGATTGAAATAATATTGCCTTCTTATAAAGTTAATAATGAAAGACAAAGAACCTAATCCATTTATTTATGCCAACATGCAAAGAAGAGAATTCAAAAATGCCAAAGTGTATAAGAGGCAGCCCTTCCAATACTTTAATGAATTGGGTGTAATTGTGGGTAATGACATTGCTGAAGGTAATGCAGCTATGACGACCTGTGAGACTAAAGAAGGGAACCCTATGGAAGAGGCTTTTGATGTGCATGATGAAGAAGATTTTGGTTTAGGTATACCTCTTGACAGTGTTGCTGATTTGGACGAAGACCTTAATCATTCCAATCAATCCACTACAAGTGGTAGAGGAAATCCTACATCATTATCATCAACGATGGGAAAGAGGAGGAAGGCAAGTATGGTTGATTCCTTGGATGTCATCTGTGAAATAATCAAGAAAATAAAGGATGGCATCGACAATGTTCACCTTCACAAAATGGATAAATCTGATGACGATAATGTTTTTATTAGCACATATACCGCTCTCAAATCCATCCCTAATTGAGTCGAGGTGTTTTTGTGAGGGTATACGACACCTTTGTGGTTCAATGTGAAAGAGCCAAAGGGTTCTTGTTGATGAATGCAGGATTACAATAACATCTGGTGGATTGTAGTTATTTTCTCTCACTTTGAAGACTTCAAAATTGATCATAGTTCACATACACTAATACAATTGTGTTTTGGTTATACTTCAATAGTTCATATGATACTTAAAGTTTCCTTTCAAAATGTTTCAACAAGAGGTTATGTTAAGACATTGGTCTGAAGGTCAGTTGTTGGTTTTGTTTTGGTAATGTCTGGAATTATGATGTACAATGGTTTCAATAAATTTGAAAGCATTTCTAAAGTTATTGATTCTGATTATACACACAAGAAGCATGTTGAACTTGAATCTTAAGGAAGTGAAAGAATTTTTTTAATTAGTATTAAAATATCACTTATTTATATCTTTGTGATAAACAAACATTTTATGTTGGCTAATGTGCAACAATTCTTTGCAATAAATATTTCAATGGTTACAATCTAAGAATGTTGTATTCAAGAAGTTTTAGTGTTTCACTATATATCATACTGACAATGTCCATAGAAATATTTTGATAGGCCACTGTAGTTGTAGGCACTAATGAACGTAGAAAATCCATTGATTGTGATTACTTAGCCAGCACCCTTGCAAACTCGAACTCGTACCATATCACATCTAATATGCTTGAATAGGCAACTATCATCTACATTGTGGACTGATTTATGATGTATTGGGAATGGATAATTCATAGCCACATGTGTATCCAGAATGTTGGATATAGAATACAACCATTGACTTCTTTAAATTGTCCATGACAATCATGATATCCATATCCACACTATTTTAGATTGTAATGAGGTGGAAATGGTACACCAACTTTCACCATAGCCAAACAAAGCACACGTTGCGCACCAAAAGTAGAACCAATCAATAACACTTGAAGAAAATAGTGGAGTGATGATGATCGTCACATGAAAAGACTCCCCTCAGACCAATAATCATGTGCAATGGTAGGTAAAGCCTCAAGCAAGAAAGCCTGCCACTCTAATTATCTAGTTAATCCTCTCCCCAACTTCCATTTCTGTGCACATACATCTTATTATTTAAGTGAGATATTTTTGGCCATGGCCAACAGAAGCACCTCTGTATAAGAGGTTTTCTTAAGTTAAACTCAATTCAAGGAAGCCTAAATTCATGAAATCCTGCCCTTTTTGAATTCAGCCCTGTGAGCTTCGTGATTCGATCACCTGACCTCCTCTAGGATGGGGAAGATTGCAATAGGCAACGGATAGGATCTATGTCGCTCAGACTGTGTGAGAGTAGTATTATCAGACTTGATATTGACTTTCTTGTTTGTCTTTGCAGGGGTTGGATCTGCCATGGCAACGGGTTAGAAACCACAACTCAATCTTATTTTATATGTTTTTTCTAGGGACTGGTAAAGAGCCAGCATGTTTGTGTTCAATGTGCTGGTCATTTATATGGGATCCAGGTTCTATAGTAAAGGATTAGTGCTCAATATGTTCTATAAGTTTTTCTATTTTACCATTCTAGCACAAAAATCATGTTCTTTATTAGAGAACACCTGGATCCCACATAAATGATCAGAATGTTAAGTATAATATGTCATCATGTTAACGAAAAAAATTAATTGATATGTTATTTGCTAAATTTTAGAAGACATGATAGTTTCTTTTAATGTTTAAAGTAATAAATAATTTATTTGTGGTTTATTTTTAAATCATGTTCAATTTTTCATTAGAGAACTTAAATCTTACATAAACAATCAATATATTAAACACAATATATATTAATTCTTTGTAGAAATCAAAATTAAATATAACATATTAGTTTTTTAAGATCTTCCCAACAAAGCTTGTTGACTTTCTATCTACATTGGGATAGATAGTGGTTATTTAAATTGGTCTTGAGACATGCCACATCTTATCAACACTCCAAATCCACATTTTATCAATTTGATAAATCGTGGATTTGGAGTGTTAGCCATACATGAAATAAAAACAAATATTATTGTTCTTCTTGCATTTGTTAGTCCTATTGCTTTTAACATATTTAAGTGGAATACACCAAGGCGTACCACATAATGAATGCTTAATTTAATGTATTGTCAAGGTGTACTCTCATAACTGTCTATTTCTATTTCTTGAGAATAGATGATGATATAAATCTGTTTTGGTAGATGAATGTATTATTCATGATTCTGTCCCATGTTATATGTATATACCCGTTGCATTTGTTATTATTGTTGCATTAGGAAATTAAGTGGAATACTTATACTTCATCTTGAATTTATTTTGATATTTCATTCATTTTTCAAAACCACATGATAGGTAAAGAAACAAAAATGGATACTTCTGAGACTACACATATGATGATATTGTGAGACTGCACATATGCTAAATTAAAAATGTTTGAAACAACTTCTGGATTCGATTGTGTAGATATTTTTTGCATCAACGTTTCTGATCACACTCTGTGATCCTTCATCGAGATGAAATAGAGCAAAAGGATTAAAAGAAAAGTCCATCATTTTGCTCTCTTTCATCCTAATGATGGATCATAGAGTGTGATCCGAAACATTGATGCAAAAAATATATACACAATTGAATGCAATAAACTATCTCATGATAAAAATCCAATGTACACAAACGTGCAAGACTCCACATATGCTGATAAAGAAATGAGCTATCTAATGATTGTTTACTGTTCATGTTTGTAAACGGTCAATATTTTTTATGGTACTCCTTGGTGTATTCCATTTAAAAATAAATAAGTTTTAGTTTTTCTATCATGTTTAGTTTGTATATGCAAGATTGACCGTCTAACAATACGGATAGTAATGGGAAGAATGGGCGGGATATGAGACGGTTGCTCACCGAATGTGGGGCATAAAGCATGGATTTCCTTGCGTTTTCTTATTTAATGGTGTGTTTTCACACCACCATTCAGTTCATGGATATTGTGCTTCCCCATCTTCTATCTGATGTTATAGATGTTTCATTGTATTTTTATATAAATTCGTAATATCAACATAAATGAAACTTTTTCGTTTTGTACTGATGGAAAATAATCATGTTGTTAAATGAATGTTGCTATCTGTCTCCAATACTAAGTTTGGTTGCTTCAATAGTATGAGTAAACAAAAATGTGTTTGATACAGTGGTGATGGCTATGATAAATGTCCCTATGTGTGACTGTGGTGATGGACTGCGCTGCGTGTTGACGACGTCACACACAGACACTAATCCGCAGCGTAAATTTTGGACTTGCATAAATAAGAAAAGGTTGTTAATTGTACTATATTTAATGTTTACAAAGAATAAATATTAATCATTATAGCAATACTAACTTAGATTTATATTGTAGGATGGCAGTGGATGTGACTACTTTCGGTGGGCCGATGACGCCCCATCTCTGTCTACATCATCTGCACCATCTACACATATATATACCATTTGTGGATGATGAGGGCAAGTCTTGCAAGGTGCTCGAGACAGCTATTGCAGCCCAGAGTGCGTCAATGGCAAAAGCGGAGGCTACCTATATAGTCGATGTCATGTTTCTACGATGTTTTCTTTGTGCAACAATCGCACTACTTGGTTATGTGGACTATAAGACTTGTTTATATTTTGATGTGATATCGAGCAATGCAATGATTATTTTCTTGTTATTTGTTTATTTATAATAATCTATAAAATTATAAAAAAATTAAGATTACTATTCAAAATATAAGTGAAAAAAAAAAAAACTTAAATTTCAAAAAATTAATCTTGTTTATGATTTACTATATAAAATATAAATTAATAAAATAAAATATAAATTAAAAAATGGACAAAATAAATAAATCATTAAATTAAACATTATTCAATAATTAGAAAAAAAAAAAAAACTTTATTTTTTTTTTGTCAAATTCCAATTTCAATTTGAAATGTAGAACCAAACACAGAAATGGATAATCTAATTCCAATTCCAATTTGAAATTGTAGAACCAAATACAGAAATAGGAATTTCTAAGTTCCAATTCTAATTTTGAAATTGGCAACTAAACATAAAAGATGAATTGTCTCATTCATCTTCCCCATCAACTAAACCTATCTTCTGAATACACAAAACCGGAATTTCAAAACCTTATTTTGAGATAATCAGATTTTGAATCAAATTCTAATTCCTCACCCAACCGGGGCTTATTGGCTTATTTATTTCCACATGCTCATTCTCCATTGCCAACGTATGATTTCTGAATCTGATATATGCATCGAGTCTGATCTAATATACGGCTTAAACCAAGGTTGGGCCACCTATGACTATCGTCTCTGATATATATGACCTGGGTGTGTATGAAGACAATCGTATATGAAGCAGACACCATCACCAGACAAGTGATCAATCAAGGATTGGTCGCTATGAATATGAATATCGCTGCATCTCCAAGTATCTCAGAGTAATGATGATATGTCGTTGAAGATCATCCCAATGATAATGTGAGAGTCACTGCTCAATACATAGACTGAGAATTGTCATTTTCTTCCTCTATAAGGAACTTTGATCAGGATGGTGTTCTGTTTAGTATGCAGCCGCAACATTAATGTTCATCGAACCAGGCACTATTTTGTGTTTCACATTCATAGAGGTCCCCCTTAATACCGACATCTCTTGAGATTTCTTCTTCCAACGCCGTCCTCCTTCCCCAGTGCCTCCTCCCTCGTAAAAAAGATTTTAAGTTTAAAGGAGAGCGATTTTGTTGTAGTAACCATTTTCATGCCTTACATTTCATGGGAGAAAATGTGCATTCCCCCCTCCCGTAGGGCGTTCAGAAAGCCCTCAGTTATATAAACCGCTTCGTCAACCGTCCTTTCGGCTGGAATGATATATATATCCTTTTGTATATAGATACATATATATTTACATATATCGACACGTATGTATATCTATAAATTTAATGAACATTGAAATATTGATAAGGAGAATATATGAATGACTAATTTTTTCTAATTTGTACCAATTTAGTCGTAGGTCTAAGACTAGACATTCATAGATCTATTTTAGATTCAAACTAATAATTTATTAAGAAAACAGAGGGATCACTTACCAAAATAATCCTTGCCAAGATAGTGTCAAAAGGGTACTATAGTGTTCATATTCCCATTAAGATGGCTAGGCAGGTCTGAGAGCCATGATAGAGGACTGGGAGGTGGTGACATCATGCAAGGAGAGGACATGGAGTAGATAGAGGTGGCAAGTACAGAGGTAGTGGTCGAGGTGAGAGAGATGAAGGGAGAGGAGATAGGGATGAAGGAGATGATGGAGATGATGGGGGGGATGCAGGGNTTATTATAACAGGTGCCCCTGTAGGAGGTTAGTGAGAGGGAGAGGACATTGGGGGAGAGCCTGTGGGAGGAGAGGAGGATATTGATATCATGGGGGCTTCATCAGAGGAGGAGAGTGGTTCTAAGGAGAGCAGTTTTAGTGGCTCGAGCACATATGATTCTAGTTTAAATGAGTCTAGCTTAGAGAGAGAGGAGATGGAGGATATGGCGATGGGTGGCGATGAAGGTATGGGTGGAGATGAGGAGTTACAGGATATTGTAATTGGACAAGATGTAGGGAAGATCCCAGACTTACATGGACTTTGAGCATATATTGAGACTATAAGGTATTAGATGAGGACCTTGCAACTAAAATTAGTTGGTGCAATGGTGAGGGCACATGAAGTCAAGGCTAGGGCATCAGTAGTTAAGGGTAGAGCATTGACAGCTGAGGGAAGGGCATCAACAGTGGAGGAAGAGAGGAACTAGTTGTCAAGAAGGGTGACTATGTTGGAGGGTAGGATTGCCAGAGTGGAGCAGGAGAGGGATGAGGCTAAGGCAAGTAGAAGGCAGGTGGACGAGGATCTATGGGATTTTATTGATCCATTATAGAGGACTTTTCTATCAGGGGGGCCTATAGACAATAAAGGGAGATGAGGCGAGAGATCTAGTAATGGAGACAACATTATGAGTGTGGTTCCCCCTAAGCAAAAAGTTCCTACTTATACCACCTCTCATAGATTATAGAGCCAACAAAGCAGTTGGGAAGTTGTTCAGCCTCCTAGACCACCACAGGTTAGTGAGAGGACACCTACTAGACAGAAAGAGGAAGGACCCTTGACTGTTGTACGACCTAGGCCCACTAGGATAGAAGACAGGGGATGCACAGGCTGATTTTGATTTTCTATTTGTAGACATCATTTTACATATACTTTGTGAGCTTGCAACATCTATTAGATAGACATCATGATTTTGTACTTTGACACTTTTTCAATATGTGTGTGTGTGTGTGTGTGTGTGTGTGTGTGATCTACAGTTTTAGCAGGAGTTTATGTGGTGTTCTACTTTATGCACGTGTTTTATATTATGATGATGTGATGACTTATATATGTTCTATGATGCATTATGATTTATATTTATGATGTTTAAGATAATGCATATTCTATTTACGATGGTCATGATGTTATACACTAACTCTTTGTATGGCATGTATATGATGCTATTGATGGATATGATGTTATCTATAGGCAACAACTTCTTATGATGTTGTATACTATGCATGAAATTCTTGTGTTGATTACTGCATGTAATGCACCTGATGATCTATATTTTTTTGTATTTTCTACGTATATTTTGAGCTACATATTGAGTTGCAAATGTTATATGTTTATGCTCTATATACTAACATACTATATATATGCAACATGTATTTGTTTTTGGTGTGTCAGAATACTATATCATGATGACTAAGAGGACTAATAGATTAAATTTTAGTGACACAACTAGGTCAAGGAGTGATTGGAATCAATTAGGTGAAAATAACCATCCATTAAAATCCAGAATTCATTTATGCCACGTTCTCTTGAACCTTCATTGTTTGAGCAATTTTTATCATTGAGCCACTTTTATTTAGCAAAATGGGTATGCCTACATCAAGATATTGACTAATCGAGATGGGATGTTCCCTTTGCATTTAACAGGCACTTAGAATAGACAAGTAATGCCCCCATCCATCTGATGGTATGGGCAATAAGGGTCAAGGTATGTGCGGAAGTCACGAACATTCTTATTCATTGCAATATTTTCTACAAATTAGATAATTTCTCATATGTGAGTGTGCCAATCACAGACACCCAAAATACCCATCCTTATACTTCATTAAAAACATCCCATAAACATTAAACAAAGAAAAATAAATCCATGAACCAACCCACCCTCCCTAATCACTTGTGGATATCCCAGAGAAGCATAGGAACATGACTTGTGAAAATTTAAAAAAAAACAAGATAAGACTAACTTGGACAAAAAGCCAACAGACATACTAATTGTTATGTTTGTGTTATGTTTTTATTTCACAATGACATTGACAATGATAATGATATCTTGTTTCAGGAATGACGTACCCCATATAATACTATCTTGTTTGTTTCAAGTATATCAATCCTCTATATAAGATATGATGGCCATATGACAAAAGGATTCATTTTGAATTGACCAATTGATAAGATAGTGTTATTAGTTTGATTGAGAACCATTTGATAAGTTTATCAATTAATGTGTAATTTTGTGAAGCTCTGACTCGACTACGTTTAGCATCAGTTCAATGCATGTTGATGCACGAAGATTTTTTTTTATGATTGAAATTTGAAAAAATAAATTGCAAGATTTTTTATGTTTTTATGATTTTAAGGGATTTTTTCAAGACTTTTTGTCATTTTTTTCAAGTTTTTTTAATCATTTTTTTAGAATTTTCTAGGACTTTTTAAAGGATCATGATATTGCTTTTTCTCTCAATCATGACATGGGATAGTTTATTATGGGACTGACTTAATGGACTAACTTATGGTAGGCTAAAGAGTAGGACTGACATAAATGACTGATGAATTTCAAGCCACATATAGTATACCAAGGCAATTATTATGGCAATACAGAGTGAATGGAAATGTGAGTATGATAGATGTATCAAATGAAGTGGGGGTAGATATTGGAGTTACAATTTCTACACATGGCATCGAATTGTCTAGTTTTCACCATGGTACTTTCCCAAGGTGTCACCAAGATAGTTTTCACCATAAGACAAATTATTTATTTTATTTTTTTAAGTCACATAAGACACCTATTTTCCAAGTTTTCATCAAGGAGACTATTTTTTTTTTTTTGTATTTTTGGTATTTTTAGGACATTTTTGAAGAGGAAAACTTTGAGAGCTATGTATAGAACTTGCAGATGTGTATGTTATTGATAGGGTCTAGCAGAGGTTGGCCCTCTGGCATAGACAATTGATAAGCACCTATTCCATATATTGTTGTGACGATATAAGGATTGAGGTAATTTGGATCAAAATAGTTGGGTTTCTCTCTATCATCCATATTCTTCTGATTTTCCAATAATACCAAGTCTCCAATCTCAAAGAACCTGACCCAAAATTTCTCATCATAACTTCTATGGAGACAATTTTGGTAGGCCTACAAATGATTCAAGGTGTTCTATCATTTCTCATCAAGCAATTCCAAATCATGTAGCAAAATACATAGTATTCTTCATCTCTAATAACATTATACAGAGATACACTTAATCAATCCAAATCGACCTCAATTGGAAAAATTGATTTTGCTCCGTAGACTAAGGAATAGGATGTGGCTTTGGTGGGTGTGTGAAAGCTATTAAATATACCCATAAGGTAGAGTTAAGCTAAAGGTGTCAGTCATGGCCATTGTCATTGAGAGTCTTCTTAAGGATTTTCAATATGTTTTTAGTAGATGCCTTAGCTTTAATGTTACTTTGGGGGTAATATGCAATGGAAAAATGGTGTTGGATGTGAAATTTCTCATAAATATCACGAACATCCTAATTTTTAAAATGACTATCATTATCCGTGATGATGATTTGAGGTATTTTGTATTAGCATATAATCTAATTTAAGATGAACTTAAATATCTATTTGTTGGTTCTGTAGGTCTTAGGTATGGCTTCAATCCACTTTGTGAAATACATAGCAGTTGTGATGATGTATTTATGACCATTGGTAGATGGGAGGTGGATTTTACCAATGAGATTAAGTTCTTGTTGAAAAAGGGCCAAGGTGATGTGAGAGGGTGAAATTCTTGTGTTAGCACGTGAATTAGATCTCCATGTATCTATCATTTCTGATATTTTTATACAAACTTATATGCATCCTTTTCCATAGTAGGCCAATATTATCCACCTCTCATAATTTTCTTAGCCAAGGCGAGGCCACTAGAATGGGGACCACAAATACCTTTTGGACCTCGCTAGAGACATTTATGCCTCACCAAATTTAAGAAATTAAAGGAGTGTAGTATCTAGACCTTTTCGATATAGTGTTTCAACGATGATAACATATTAGGAGGCTTGTCTATTAAATTGTTTTCTCTTGTTTCGTGACAAGTAGGGGGTATGTACCGATCTCATAGATAGACATATATGACTTGGCACCATAGGGAGTCGAGTCCAACAATTTTACACATGAACTCATGCAATGAGACTATGAATGAAGGAACCATAAGTTGTTCTACTATGAAATCACAGTGTGCAACATTAGTAAGAATTTCTAGTGATGATCACATAGTTTCCATTGCATCTGCTACTTTATTTTGTGCTCTAGGGACTTGCTCAAAGGTGATGCAGTCAAAATATTTATTAAATTTTTCTAATATTTCTTTGTATGGTAATAGTTTCTCATCTTTTGTCTCATAACTATCATTGACCTTATTAATAATAATTTGTGAATCACCATATACATATAAATACTTGATCTTTCATAGAATTGTTGTCTTTAGTCCTGTGACAAGAGCTTCATATTTTGTAATGTTATTGGTGTAGTCAAAGGTCAATCTATACAATCTAGGAATGACATATACTTTGGGTGTAATGAATTCTACTCTGATGCCTGATCCATTCTGAGTATATGAACCATCAAATTAAAGCTTGCACTATGTCTATTCTTCTATGGTGAATATACTTTCATCTATAAATTCAGTCAATATAGGATGTTCATCTGCACATGTGCATCTTCCAACCGATTTGCTATCACTTGACCCTTGATTACATTTCTATCTGTAGGATTTCACAAATGTGCAAATCCACAGAAAGCCAAGATCACCTGCAAGCAAAATACCAGAAGCTGGAGCGAAACCTGTGAGAGAGAGAGAGCTAGGGTTTTGAGAATCTCAGCGGAGTGAGAGCCAAATTATATTTCTCAAAGAATGAAACAATAATTACAAAAATCGGCTTATAAGGTGAGAAACCCTAAAGCCGGAGAAAGCTAGGTTTGTGCATTTAATAATTAATAAATATATTAATTATTATGCACCTAAATGACAAGCTTAAGTGAAAAAGAATAATAGCGACCTTTAATAATTAAATCAGATAGACTTAATTATAAAGGTAAATGGACTATTACTCTAACA
>MU226438.1:1141723-1164528 GCA_018584345.1 Thuja plicata
ACGTCCATCTCGGAAACACCTTTTTGGCGATATTTTGTTTTCCGAAAAACGATACCGGATGCTCAAGATATGGTCGAAAAACCAACTGCCCCTCCAAAATACAACTCTCTGGAAAAACACAGAGACGAGCTTAAATTTGACGGTTGTTTGGCCGTCGCAGGCCGTCGGGGTCGCCGGGAAAAAGTACGGTCGCCGAAAAAAGTACAGTCGCCGGCAAAATTGTAAATGCCACCGAAAAAATTGGAAAAATCCGCCGGAAAAAGTTTTCTGGCCTCTGATGTCAGGCTGACGTCACACTGACGTCAGCACTGTGCAGGCGAGTTGACTGGTGGCGGCGCCACCGGTGGAGGCGGCAGAGGGGTTGAGCAGCGGCGGTGACCAGGCCGGGCGCGGGCGGCGGTCGGGTGGCGGCCGGGCGGCGGCTGGTAGCGGCCGGGCGGCGGCTGGCCGCGGCGGCGCGGCGGGGGCGCACTGGTGGCGCGCTGCACTGCAGCCGCTACGGGTGGCGCGCTGGCAGCAGCGCCCGTGAGCAATTAAAAACTCATTTTTTTTATTTTTTCGAGATTTTTTTCTCGATTTTCGAGCCGTACGGCCCTAGGAGGCTCGAAATTTTTCCCTTGGGTCACGGAGACCAAAAGTAGTCGAGTTTTATGTGATTTCGACTCTCCCGGGCCTTCTGAACGCAATGGCGGTGTCCGTTTCTGCTCAATCTGCTCCAAAATCTCGTGCCTCCTTCAAAGTGACAGAGAACCTCAGAAACAAGCTGTGGTTGTCGTCTTCGAATCCAGGCTTCCAGAACTTCAACCTCGGCAGCGGCAGGGTTGCTCTGATACCATGTAGGATTTCACAAATGTGCAAAACCACAGAAAGCCAAGATCACCTGCAAGCAAAATACCAGAAGCTGGAGCGAAACCTGTGAGAGAGAGAGAGCTAGGGTTTTGAGAATCTCAGCGGAGTGAGAGCCAAATTATATTTCTCAAAGAATGAAACAATAATTACAAAAAGAGGCTTATAAGGTGAGAAACCCTAAAGCCAGAGAAAGCTAGGTTTGTGCATTTAATAATTAATAAATATATTAATTATTATGCACCTAAATGACAAGCTTAAGTGAAAAAGAATAATAGCAACCTTTAATAATTAAATCAGATAGACTTAATTATAAAGGTAAATGGACTATTACTCTAACACTATCAACATATTCGATGTCAACTTTGCTAAGAATCATCACCCACTTGGCTCATAGCCCAGTCAACACAACTTTTCTCAAGAGATATTTTAATGGATCAATCTTTGCAGCAAGCAATGTCATGTGACTCAACATGTAGTGCCTAAGCTTTTGGGAAGCAAAGATAACTTCTAAGCACACTCTCTCTATTTCAGTGTAATTATGTTCATATGCCACAAGTGTTTAGCTCATTTAATAAATAACACACTCTTTTCCATCTAAATTATGTCATGTCAGTAGGGCTCCTAAATAAAATGGTATCACTAATATGTATAGTAGGAGTGATTTATCTGGTATACGTGACATAAGTATTAGAGCTAAAAGGAGATAATTTTCATATGCTTGGAATTTTGCCTGACATTTTTTGGTCCACACAAATGAGACTCCCTTATGAAGTAGATGTTCGAAAGGATGATACTTATTCCCCAGCTCTACTATGAATCTTATAATGGATTTATTTTTACCTTGTAGACTCCTAAGTTGTCAATTTTGTTTTGGGTGGTGGCATAGAAATTATTGCTTGGACTTTTGCAGGGTCAACTTCTCTTCCCCGATGTGATACTATGAATCCAAGGATATTTCCTAATGTTAACCCAAAACTACACTTCTTAGGGTTTAAGTGAACTTTATACTCCTCTAATCTGTCAAATACAACTACTAGGATAGGCAAGTGTTCGTCTCTCTCTTGTGACTTATCCAAATGTCATCTACATAGTCCTCCATGATGTCATGCATTATGTTGTGAAATTTTGTAGTTATCACCCTTTGATAGGTAGCTCTTTCATTTTTTAATTCAAAGGACATTACATTCCAACAATTGGTTCCCTAAGAACATGTGAATGTTTGTTTATGTTGATCTTTTATGGAAATTCTTATATTATTATATTCGGAGAAACCACCCATAAATGACTACAATTTATATCCAAATATTAAATCCACTATTATATCAATGTTTGGAAGAGGGAAGTCTTCTTTCTAACATGCCTTGTTAAGATATATGAAGTCAGTGCAAATTCTAATATTTCCATCTAGTTTTGATACTAGCACAAGATTAGAAATCCACTCTGCATAGTATATGGGCCTAATGAAACCCACATCTTGTAGTTTCCTCGGTACTACTTTGACTAGTAGTGCAATCTTGGGGTGCATTTTATAAAGTTTTTGTTTGACTGGTTTTGCCCTCGGTTGGAGTGGTAAATGGTGTAGTACCAATTTTAGGTCTAGGAAAGACATTTATAAATATCTCCAAGTAAAGTTAATATGTCTATCCCTAAATAATTGAATGAATTTTTCTCTTTCCCTTGGTGTTAGTAATATTTTTGAGTGGATAAGTCTCTTAGTTTCCTTAGTCCCAAGGTTGAATTCTTTTGTCTTTTCTACAAGTAATAGGGATATCTCCTAATTTGTTAGGAGTATGTCTAGTCCTCCATTTTTTGGTGCCTTAAAGAGGTTTTCACCTTTAGATATGTCCTTTATTTTTACTTTTTTTTATCTAGAGGTGCCTTTCAATTTTCACCTAAAGATCTTACATTTTCATTTCTATCACTTTTGCAACTATAAGATGGACATGACACACTAAGGTATGCTACACGATTGAGATCAATGGAAAAAATTTCTTTATGGTCCCTAATGGGTATACCGCTTCAAAGTCCCAAAAATTCTTCAATAGCCTCATCATTCATGAAAATGTTTATGTTTGGCAGACCTTGTTATTCCAAGTCTATCAGTTCGGGTTATATTAAGGAAATGTTATCATTTCCTTAGGCATAATTTATGGAAATATTTATGTGGGTATTTATATCAAATTTTGACAAAGACTCATGGGATTTTTATGTTGAGGTTTCAGAGGACTCGGATTGATTCCAAAAATTTTCTATCCAAGCACATCAATTTGTTGGTCTATTTTGTAGGGATAGGTTATCAAATTAGGCAAAGATAAAATTTAGGAAATAGATACTTGAGGTCTATAGGGTGTCCAAATTAAATTCATTAGAACAAATCTCATAGTGGTACTCCTCATATGTTTTAAATTCATCAAAGTCACACACATCATCTTTTTGAGGTAATTGAATATTTGAGGTACCTTCCTTGGGTGGTTGGTACCCTAGACCTTGAAACTTGGGTTTCACTTTAGAAAATATTAGTCTAAAGCTCCTTGATTGTGCCTTTTGAGACCATTGCTTCCATTTTATACCTATTTTTGCATGATAGTATACCCTCTCCCATACTGATGTACAAGAAGTGTGACACAAGGGGGTTCTTCGTCCTTGTCTAGCCAATTGGATAAATCTTCTTCCATAGAATCTTGGTCTAGTTCTTCACATTTTGTAAACATGGTGGGTGGCTCATACTAAGTATAAAATTTATGCTTCCTTTTGAGGGGTTGTCTAGGTTTTCCATAGGTCCTTGGTGAAATAGGTAGCTTGCCTACACAAAATTAATCTACATAGGTATACTCTCCACAACCCTTGTCTTAAATCATGATATTGAGCTCAAATGTTGATGTAGTAGTAGATTTGGAAAAATTTGATGAGTTAAGGTACTTGGAGGATGAGAGAATGGATGTTGCTTGGTTAATGGGAACTTGGTTTTTAGTGGATCTCTTGAGGTTGGTACTATATAGGAATGGATATCTATCGCTTGGGATGGTTTTTTTTTATTCCATTGTAAGGGAAATTTAGGAATTGGTGATATGTGGAGGGTACAACTTGCATGGTGTAGATCCAAGGTCTCCCAAGAACCATGTTATACCCGAGCTCAAGATCCAAGACTTAAAAATTAGTATAATGAATAGCTAGTCCTATCTTGACAAGGAATGTAATAATGCCCTTGGAAGGACGTTCTAAATCATCATATACTCTAAAAAAATGATTTTCTTAGTGAGGTTCACACAAATCTCAAGGTAACCTAATGTTTAAACTAACTTTAAGGTACAAATGTTAAGACCGACTCTATCATCTACAAACACTCTTCTAATTTTATGTAAGCGGACAGATACTTCAAGGTGAAGAGATTCATTATGGAAGGTTTCATGTGTGGGTAGGTCTTATTCCTTGAATTAAATGTGATGGGTGGTATCCAATTTTCCAACCATGTTTCAAATTCATCAATGTCAATTTCTAGAGAGATGGACAATTCTTGTAAGGCCTTATCCAAGACTACTTTATAATTGGGTGAAATACATAGCAGCTCAAATATGGAAATTTGAGTGGAGGTCTTATTAAGATGGTCTAATCAATTGTACTAATGTATCAAAGGGATGGAGCACTAGGATGACACTGATGATTTAAAGGGGGCACCTTGGACCATGATCTTTGTTTTGTGGGTAGCCACAACACATTCATAATCTTTCCCCTTGACCATGATAGTGTTATGGTACAATCAAAATCAAACTGGATATTATTTACAATATTTGGATGGGCATCATAGGTTTAGTTAGCCTTTTTATGTTTCCTAAAGAGGAGGATTTTCCTTTTTCATGATCCTATAGTGGATTCTTGAAAATAGTGTGATCCTTATTAGATATGTGGGGATTATTAAGGACTTCAATTTCCCCACATTCAACTCGGTCTTGGACTAAATTCTTGAGATAATAAAAATTTGTCATCTTATGACCTTTTTTGTGGTGGTACCAAGTCACAAAAATCATTATCGTTCCATCATGTGAATTTGAATGGACCCGGTTCGTAGTTATTTATTTATGGTAATGTGATTGTGCTTGGTTGGATTAATTTCCTTACGACAACCTCAAAAGGTTCTGCGAGAGGCATATAATTTCATCTTGGATTATTCCTTCTCAAAGGAATTTGTTGATCATTAGTGACATTAGATGACTAATTACTACTTTGAGGTACTTTATTGTTGGTTTTTGGAGTATTGGTGTTGGGTGTCCCTTGAATATGTAACACTATTTGTGCTCTATTGACAACTTTGGCGTCGAATACTCTATTGTTAGTGATACTTTAATTTTTTGGACCAATATTTTTATTTTTCATAAGATAAATTGGTATTGGTGTCATTATTTTTTATTATTCCTTTTAGTGTGAGGTCTCTCTCTTATTTTAGACCTTGTTCTATAAGATCCTCAAAGGTTCCAATTTTTTATGATTGTAGAGCACACATGATGTCTAGTGTAAAATTATCCATAAACATTAGGATCTTATCCTTTTCTAGAATTCAAAATGGGGCTTTAGAAGCTATGTTCCTAAAATTTTGTAAGAATGAAGAAAAGGTTTCACCAACTTTCTACTTTGTGTTACAAAGATCCATGATCATTACTTCACTAACAATGTTATGAGAATAATGGGAGATGAACTTCTCAGATAATTCATTCCAAGACCTTATGTTGGAGGTAGTCCTGAGAACCATTCCATGGCTATCCCACTAATACTATCTGGAAAGAGTCTCATCAAATAGTTTTCCTTGTGGGACATTCTAGGAGAAGATCTATGGGAGGTGGTGGAGGAGTCTAGGGTGGGTGGATTCATTCTAAAGGATTTCAATAAAACCTTCATTGCTTTGATCCCCAAGAAGGGGGGTAGTCAAACTTTTGAAGACTTTAGGCCTATTGCTTTGTGTAACACAACTTATAAGGTCATTTCCAAGGTAGTGGCCAATAGACTTAAGTCCCTACTTGAACATATCATCTCCTAGGAACAAAGTGGTTTCACCCCCAACATATCCATTTTTTAAGGGATCATAATTACACACGAGGCAATTTATACAGGTAGACAAGCTAAAGTGGAAAAGCTGGTGATTAAATGGGATATCAAAAAGACTTATGATCATGTTAATCAAAAAATTTTAATTGAAGTTCTCACAAATTTTGGTTTTGGTGAGGCATGGCTGAAATGGATTGCAAGCTACATAAACACTCCTAGAATCTCTATCTATGTCAATGGCAATCCACAGCGCTTCTTTGATACTTCAAGAGGTCTAATACAAGGTGACCCCATTTCACCTTTTCTTTTCATAATAATGGCATAAATTTTGGGGAGACTGATCTCTAGCAAAAAATAGGAAGGAGGTTGGAAAGGTATAACTATTGCTGAAGGGGTTGAACCCACATCACATTTACAATTTTTGGATGACAATTGTCTTATGGGAGAAGTTAGAGCCATGGAGGAAAGATTCATTAAATCTGCATTGGACAGATATAGTGAAGCTTCAAGATAGTGTGTGAATTGGAGGAAGTCTAAAATCTACTTCTTCAACACAATTTTGGAACAACAACAACAGTTATGCAATATCATGGAAATAAGAATGGGCAAATTGCCAGGAAAATATTTGGGGGTGCCACTTTTTGAAGGGACTTGTAAATCTTATCTTTGGAAAGACCTTATGGATAGTTGCATAAAGAAGATCGATGACTGGAAAATAAAATGGTTAACTTCTACAGGAAGAAACCTCCTCTTGCAAATAGTAATCTCAACTATCCCTATTTACTCAATGATTTACCTTAGGATCCCTAATAAAGTTCTAAGCTTCATTAAAAAATATATGAGAAAATTCTTTTGGAGTGGTAATGGGGATGAAGGAAAATGGGCTATGTTATCCTAGCATCAGATATGCAATAATAAATCCAAGGGTGGGGCTGGCCTCAAGAACTGAAAAAGAATGAATCAGGCTCTAGGAGCTAAATTGGTTTGGAGTATCTATTCCAACCCTCAAAGACTCTGGGTGAAGATAATAAGGGCTAAATATCTAGATTCTCCAAAAAATGAAAGAATACTAACTATTAGAAACCCCCTAGAGGCTCAGCGGTATAGAATTTTATTTTGGATTGCAGGAATGTTTTTACTGATCATATCTCTTGGAAAATCGAAGATGGAAATAAAGCACTTTTATGGAGGGACTCTTGGAATGGCTCAGAAGCACTAAAGAATGATGCCAATTTTGATGAGATGAGGAGTCTCCTAACAAATAAATGGAGAGAAAAGGTATCAGATTACCTTGTTGTCAAAGACACCCCTATAGGTCCTCAATGGACTTGGAAAATTTTAGATAATTTTGGTCTGAGAGAGCTCCAAAAGTGAATCATGGAGGCCCTATTCTAATCACGGAATGTTTTAAGGACATCACATGATGATAAAATTATTTGGTGTGCAGCTACTAGTGGTACCTACTCAGTAGAGTTGGCCTATCCCAGTTAAGGCAACTAGAATGTCTCCTCTTTGGAAATAAGCCCAATCATTATTATATGGGAAATTTGGAAGGAGAAAAATAGAAGAATATTTCAAGGAAAGGAGGAATCAATTGACAGAGTTAAATGCAGAGTCAATGCTTCAATTGAGGAAGTCGTGAGGGCTTATTTATTGAAAAAGAAGGGTGTTATGGTTTACTCAGCAAGTGATAGGAGGATTCATGTTGGATGGTCGTGTCTGAAATTCAAAAATAGGGATTTAAGTGGAAATAAGGATAACATCAAAAAGGTGAAGAAAGTAGAGTGGGAGAAACCTGAAGAAGAATGGATAAAAGTAAATTTTGATGGAGCCTCAAAAGGCAATCTAGGCCCATCTGGGGTAGGAGCAATAGCCAAAGATTGGAATAGTGATACAGTTGCTTTAGCTTCTCAACGATTACATGATGGGAGTAATAATGTAGTTGAGGCTTGGGTGGCACTGTTAGCACTCCAAGTGGGATGTAGACTTAAGGCCAAGAGAATTCATATTGAATGGGATTCACAGGTCATAGTGAATTCTATTAAGAATGGGGCTGCCCAAGCACAACATCTTGGGAATATTATAGCAGAAATTAATGTTTTACTTCATTCATTTCAAGGTTTTAAAATCATCCATATCATGAGAGAGGAGAATCAGGAAGGTGATGTTATTTCAAAATGGGCATCTATTTTGAAGAGAACAAATGAAATATATTTTGATGACTTTATGATTGAAGTGTAAAGTAAGTTCAAGCTAACAATGTTTTGGATCATGGGCATGTGGAATACTCATGATGAAGTCTTATTTTGTTGAGATTACAAAATGTAGTCGTTGGTGCCTTCCTATTAAATGATATGACTTTAGAATGAAATGTTGATGTCATAGTTGGTGATTGTGACTCATGTGAATTGCACCCACCATAATTATATTTTTCTAGATCATTGAAGTAAGTTATATTGATTAGATAGTTAGGGAAGTAAGTGGAGGCACATGAATTTATTATGATTATGGCGACATGCTTGATGGGTGCTGATTTGAGAGGATTTAATTGCGAGTTAAGGATTTTATCTGTCCTTGACATTAAATATTTAACTGGCACCTCTTTCTGAGAAAAGAAAAGACAAGAATTTTGTTTTCTCAAAATTGCAGGGCAGAGAAAGCTTCTTTAAGTGACTGCAATGGAGGCTTCATTCTCAGTGGACACTAATAAAAAACATAAGTCATTCAAAGGGCCTGTCAACAAGGAGTGGATTCTTGAGATGTTAAATTTCGAGGAAAACATAGCTAAGGCTTCAATGGAGGTTCTGGGCAGTCAGTTTCAATAAAGAAAGGGGAAATGACGAGCCAATATGGATGTCATTTCTATGATAATAGCTTTGGTTTTGCAATTGGGTGAACCAGAAAGGGAGGTGAAGTGAATTATAAAAATATTGTTTGACAGTGAATTACTATTAAAACTAGAGTCATTTCTTGAAAGGCCAGTGATAGGGTTAGGTTTTGATTACCATGAGTGTTTTGAAGATCAAAATGAGGGGAGAATCTATGGTTGGTTTCCATTCATGCACTAGTGGGGTAAGGTGAACAAAGAGGCATATTTGGCAGATATTGATAACAAGTGGAGGAATTTGAAGTTTTTAGTGGAGGAAGCTAGGGCTAAAGCAGAGGAGAAACACAAGGTGCTTTATGCAAATATGCCCAAGAACAAAAGAGACCAGAGGCAAAGTGGGCGGGTCGTGACTGAATGAATTTGCAGAAACATTTTGTAAGTCTTATAATTTTGAAATTTTGTTGATCCTGGACTCCAGTTTAATATAGGAAAATTTTGAATGTTGGGGCACAAAAGATGTGAAAGGATTGGGGAAAACTCAAGGGATAGGAATGGGGGATTCAGAGAAGATGAAGGTATTTCTTCTGCATGCAGGATGTGACGGTTATATTAGAAGGAGACCGAAGGATGTTTATAAGGAACTAGTCAGGTTTGTTGAATAAAACTCTTGTTCTCAACCTAGTTTTTTATAGATTTCCTTAATGTAATGTCCAAACATAGAAATTTTGGACTGTGTTTTTTTTTGTATTAGTTGATCATGACTATGATAGATAGATGTAAGCTATTTGAGACAAATATTTTCAGAAAATACTTGTTGTTTACTGTAATATTTTATGAATATTAATAAAATTACCTATTATAAATTATTTTTTTAACTAATGTTCGTCTTAATTAATTAATTAATTTGTGTCAATCTTCCTAATTTAAATTTCAAATTCATTATTTCCCTCCAAAATTATATAATTGAATAATTTTAATTAGTTAATTTATTTTCAATATTCTATAAAGATTCCCTAATTATTCTTCTAAAAATTAATTAATAGTTGTTATTATTTAATTAATCTCTTTTCTTCAATTAAATAATTACATTATTTAATTAAAAATATCCCTCGTTGTTATTTTCACCACAATTAAGTGATAGTTCTTGTTACTTAACTGTGTCTTCTAAAATTAAATAAACCATTGATTTATTTAATTTTCCACTTCCCTAATGAGAACAAGTTCTTCTAAAAATAAATAAAATGATTTAATTTATTTATTCCACTCCTCCATAATTAAATAAAATTTTGAATTTTGTTGTCCTCAATTTTGCGCTCACAAAATTGGACAACCCTACACAATTTTCTCATGGATTGGTAGGTGTTTCCTCTAAGTTTTGGTGTCCTTAATTATGTTTATTTAAGGCAATCAGTCATCCCTTGATATGACTTGGTTTTTACGCCTTAAGAGCATTGATTTCTGAAGGTTCCCGTCAAGCTTATCACCTTATTTGTTTGTTGAAACGAGTCTTTCTCGTGTGCCAACAAGCACTTTTGTTTTTGCAATCTTCAAGTCTTTTCTTCTTTTTTCTTAGTTTTGCATTTAGTTTTTAGTCTTTATTTTTCCCTATGATTGTAGCATTTTAATTACACTCATTTCGAGCTATCTTAGGCCTCAAACGAAGTTGTCTAGCTCAAGTTATTAAGGAATTAAGCATGTTATAGGTGGGGTTTTTTGGCCTGATTGCACGTCCTTATTAAAAATCCTTAAAAAGTCATGTTTTATTGCTAATTGCATGAAATAAAAGTGTCATTTACATGTAAAGTGGATTTAAAATCCCATTATCAAATTTCACATCATTATGAGAAGTTTTGGATGTAGTTTTTAATGTTTTATATGTAAAAGTGGGCTTTTCTAGTCCTTTTGCATATTTCATTATTAAAACTATAGTTACATGTAAATATAATAAAATGAAATACCTTTTATACAATTAAGTGGGATTTTTATTTACCATTGCATGTCATCATAGTGAAAATCACTTTTAAAACTCCACTATCAGTCTATTCTAAATCCCAAATGCATAAATGTGGGCTTTTTAAATGGAAAAACATATAACTCAACTTGTGTAAGTGGGGTTTTGAGATGTGTTTGCATATTAGAAGCCTGTTATTATAAACCTTTCAATTTAAAGGCTTTATAGTCACAAATTCCAACCCATTTATATATGCATTTGCATACAAAAAGCTCATTTAAAATAACTTAAAGGCATAGTGGCGAATTTTTTATGAAATGCACATGCGTTTAACTCCTAAAAGCCCATTATTAAGTATTTTGTGCATTGAAAAGTCTTGAGTGGGGAATTTTTGGTGAAATGCATATGTTCTTAAGCTTGAAAAGTTCGTCATTACTCATCTTGGTGTTGGGTGGCGATTTACAAACTTCAAGCATATGCGTATGGGTTTATTAAAATCGTTTTCATTCCCTTCTTCATGTGTTTTCTTCTGTATCCTTGGATGATGATTTTATATGCATTTTCATGCTTCCAAGCACATGCAAACACTCTAAAACAACTCGTCCAAACACATTTTTACTAAAAATGGCTCATTGAGGGAAGATTTATGTAATAAGTCTCAAATGTTTTGCATTGAAGAAGGATTCTAGGGTAAGAAAATTTATTTCCAGCTTGTTTTTTATCCATTTCAAGTTGCATTTGATTCCCTAGGCGTCATTTTTGGTTGTCATTACATATGCATTTGATTTAGTCAATATAGTTGCTATACTTGTCCATTTTGTTTCTCCGTCATTCAACACTTGGCAACCAACGAATCTTGACTCCAAAATGCATTCATTTCAAGATGATTGAGTCAAGATTTGAAGTCTATATAATCCTCTTCTTGAAATATTTTCTAAATCCAAAAATCTCTTGGATTTGATTTAGATTTTGCTCAAGGATTTGTAGAGACTTCTTCTCTTATTTTTGGTGAAAGGAGGTAAGTTTTCTTGTGCTTATTTTAGGGCTTTATGTGTATATTTTTGTTCTTCTTGGTAAATGTAAATATTTCATTTCTCTTTCATATTTACATGTTGTTTTTGTTAGAATTCAAAGAATTCAATCACCGAGATCCATTGTATGCAAAATAATCCGTCACAAAAGAAAAGAATGGAGATACAACTCATAATGATATGAAAGATAAAATATTCATTCAGAGAGAGAACAAAGGGAATTACAAAAGAATTAATAATTACAAAGAGATCAATCCTTATAAAGGAGATCGAACACTAGAAGGTGGAGAAACCTAGGTTGCATGATAATAATTAATAAAGAATTAATTATTATATGCCTAAAGTTTAGCTTACGTGAACTAGAGATAAAAAGTGACTTAATAATTAAATCAATAATGATTTAATTAATAAGTGAAAATACCTTTTTACTCTAACACCCCCCTTAAGATAAACTTAGGGAGAACCTAAAAACCTAGAAACAATCACTGAAAGTAGGAAATGGGTCCCGATAATAAGGCAATCAGGTACCCAAGTACAAAAATCTCTATAAAGAGAAGAACAGGAAAAAACCCAGTGAGAAAAAACCCTCTCCAAAAAGAGATGAAGCCTAGTGAAGGACTAAAGAAGCCTCCAAACTAGAGAATGTCCCAGAAAATAGGAACAAATATCAGGTAGAGAAGACTGTAATCTGCATGAGTGCCCTCAAATGACACTACTCGAATCAAGATGGCAAACAAAGGCAAACATCGGAACTCAAAGATACAGATGGAAAAAATACCAAAGTCTAAAGAGCTGATCAAAAGAAAAACATGTAGAATACTACTAAAGCATGAAGTTGCAAACACTATCTAAGAATAATTGCTAGAACCTCCACTAAAATAGAATATGCTAAGATAGAGAATATTGTAATCTGCATGAGTGCCCTTAAATGACACTACTCAAATCAGGATAGCAAACATCAAAACTCAAAGATACAGATCAAAAATAACACCAAAGTCTGAAGAGCTAATCAAAAGATGGAAGAATGCCTCCAAAATAGGAATGAAAGAAGTTTCCATATGGTAAATGATCCATCTCACTAAAATGCATAGGTACCCAACCACTGAATCCATCTAGTACATAGGAACAAATACTAAATACATAGCTCACTCCATCGAACCAAGGAAGCATTAGAACCAGTAGGAAATATCCCCACATGATGTTGAGCACAGAGAGGTATGAAAGGTACACTTAAAAAGGATGCCAAGAATAATTACAAGTCAAAGAAAGTACAAGCACATATAAAAGATGGTGTCAAGGATGATCAATCTATGGACACACATAATGAGGCTAATGTCATGGAAGGAACACTCACTTGAAAAAAGTAGATTAAACCCCCCATGGTCATTTATTATGTAGTGTGAGTATAAACATGCACAAAATGTGCAAGATTCCAAGCATGCAATGATGGCACTTTATCTCAGTGCGTTTGCAAAAAAGAAATGCTACAAAATGATGTCTACAATGTTGAAGAATGACAAATAGCTATAAGAACATATGTAACAGCTAAAAATTAGTCATCCCATGCAAGGAAAATGATCCCAGGACCTAAAACATCCAAGATATCCACCAGAATGCCCAAAAAACTGAATAAAATATACATGAAGAAAGTTCTGGTAATGAGACCCATACAAGAAGAAGAGAATGAAACCAGCTTTTCAACGACATTCGAAAGTCAAAAAATGGAATCTGGAGGAGCAATATATGATGAATGAAGTGCAAAATGGAACCCAAACTTTGACTAGCAAAAAACCTTGCAAAATCACAAAATCAGAAAACCAAACCTAGAAAATCAGATCGAGCTCGGAACCAGCTTTCTGACGATATCTCATTTTCCCAATATCGCCTCTGTTTTCTTAAGATACAAGCAAAAAACCGAAGAGGGCTCCAGAACAAGAAAAACTCCTGAGGATCCTGCTAAATCTGGTAGAGCTCCACTACATCTGGCGATGCTGCTAAGTATGGCTGAACTGCCAAAAATTTGGCCAAAATTGGCTGAGGTACCAAGAAAAAAAATTCAAGTTTTTTTTTTAATACTTTTTTTTTCTTCACCGATACGGTGGCATGAATTTTGAGGTGGCACGGAAAACAAAGTGGTGTGAAAACTGAGGCATTTTTTTGCTTGGAAAAGTGTGCCAAGGTTGTGCATGTAAAAAAGAGGGCCCAGATTTCAACTATGTCCAAATTGGACGAGCCTTATATGAAAATAGGTGTTTTTGGGCCTTTTGAGCGCAACCATGAGGTCGGTTTGTGCCCAAAGTGATCTAAAAAATACCTCCCCTCCAAATCCATACAAAAAGCTCTGAAATTTTGAAACCCTCAGCGCTCTAAAAAATCTTCAAAATAGTCAAGAGCGGACTGCAACATCAAGGCTTTGATATCAAGTTAGAATTCAAAGAATTCAATTACCAAGATCCACTATATGCAAAATAACCTGTCACAAAAGCAAAGAATGGAGACACAACTCATAATGATCTTAAAAATGAAACATTCATTCAAAGGGAGAATAGAAAGAATTACAAAAGAATTAATAATTACAAAGAGATCAATCCTTATGAAGGAGATCAAACACCAGAAGGTGGAGAAACCTGGGTTGTATGATAATAATTAATAAAGTATTAATTATTATATGCCTAAAGTTTGGCTTAAGTGAACTAGAGATAAAAAGTGACTTAATAGTTAACTCAATAATGATGCAATTAATAAGTGAAAATACCTTTTTACTCTAATAGTTTTGTTTTATGTATTGTATCTTCTATTTTCTATCTCCATTTCTCTAAGTCGCATATGCAAGTACCTCATCTTACTTGCATATGCAGTCGGGATTTAAAACTGTGTTCTATGATTGGAGTATACAAGAAAAGCAAGTTCATTATTACACCAAGCAAATGCATTTTAAAAACCCACTTTCATGCATTCCATGTTCCCCATCTGTACTTATTTCACCGTTGCCATGTGATTTAAATGTAATGTTGGTAGTTGCTTGTCGATTCATTTGTAATGGAAATTCAAAACTCCATTATAAGTAGACACCATACCATATATATTTCACACATTTTCATCCCATTTTCTTGCTCCAACCTTGTTGTCCGCATATGTGCAGTGCCTCTAGAAAACCCCATTTTTTGGTAGTTTTCCCTCATTTAAAGAGCTTATTTTGCCCAAAATCCATTGTCTTTCATTTCTCAAGAGCCTTCCACTCATATCCTATATGCATACTCTTCTAGATCTGCAAATTTATAGCTTGAAAGACCATGTTATGACCTTTTAAAGAATGACAACATAATGGAGCCATTCAAAGAAAGAGATGAGCGACGAAATGATGAGAGCATAGAAAGATTTCAAGACTAATTTTAAGAATGAGATTTGTTGATGCCATCAAATGCAGAACAATTAAGGGTACATATTCATATTCTAGTTTGAGATGCTTTCACCAAACCAGAACACATCAATCATGCAACATTCAGTAGCAACATGAAGACCAATAAAGGATGATGTGATATAAGTCATGTCTTGTCAGGCACTTTGAATATTTTCATCATATTTTTGTAATTTGTATTTGACAAAGTACATGTAATGTAAAAACAATATGTAATTACATGTGATAGTATCACATGCAAATTTGTTTCATGTAATCATGTCACAAGTGCTTTAAGCCTTGCAGCATTGAATAAGTCAAAGTTATTTAGTTAGTTAGGGAATAAGTCAAGGTGGTTAAGGGTTTCCCCTTTTCTCTCTACCTTCATCTCTCCTCTTTTCCTATATAAAGGAGGGAACTCATTGTAAATAATCATCTTTTGGTATGTGGAAGAAAGCTATACTTGAATCTCTTGTATTATGAAAACAATGGATTTCATTGTGCAAAGTTATTGAATTGAATAAAAGGAACAAGGATTCACAAGCTTTGTGTTATCAGTCTCAAAATAAAGGAGTGCATTCTTAAGTTGCATTTGTTGATCCTTTCTCAAATCAATTGATAGTTATCTTCTGTGTATCATTGAGTGCTTTAATTCAAGTTTTTGGAAGACTTTGTGGTTCACAAATAAGGATTAATATATATAAGTGGTTGTAATAACTTAAGGCTAAATACTTTGGGCTTCAATGATAAGTGTTTTTGTTAAGAAAGAGGATATTCCGTGAAAGAATTTGTGCTTTCCTAGTTATTCTATTTTCACAATCATCTTTCAAGTTAGTACATGAGTCTTTTTGTTCCTATATTTGTTTCAAAATGTTATAAGTAAATTATTGTCTTAAGTGTTGTTCTTACATCAACCCTTAAGCCGCCATTATTATTATAGAAAAAGGAATTGTTTGTATTTCAGTTCAGTTTCCATTGAAGCCACCTATGGTAAGAAGGGATCCTCCCCTACTGCTAAGAGGAGAAAAAAATTTCACACGTTGTTGTCTAAAGTTCCAATTTTTCTAAGTTGTAGTCTTAGTTACTTGCAAAAAATTTAGCCAACAGTTTTTTACGACTCCACTAGGGACATCAAACACATAAGGAAGTGTATCTTACAAAATGACTTTGAGCAGTTGTAAAGAATACGTTGTAACTACTAATTGTATCTAAAAGGTTGATGAGAAGATTGATTGAAGACTTTGAGCTTCTAATTTGTTTTCTTGTCCCAAAGAAGCAACAAAGGACTTTGTGCCTTTATGGACACTCTGCTTCTTTTAAATTATCTCAAATCTTTTACACACTCTCAGATGCAATATTTTTTTGAAAAAAAAGAGAGGAAAAGATTAAATGTTAGTTCTACAAGAGAGAACTAAACTAAGTTCCATCCAAGTTAGTATAGATTTATTTTACAAAGGGTTACTTTCAAGTTGATCTAATTGTTCACACTGGAAGTAATCAAACAATATTACTGACGGAAGAAGGGTGAAGCATCAAAGTATACACCAAGTTGGGCCTATCAAGCAAAGCTTTCTCTCCTAGCTCATGCATCTCCACTTATGCGAACTACTAGTTATCCACCATTAAAGAAGAAGGGTCATGTAGAAAGTGAAGCATCACCTTTCTTTTTCAAGTCATTAATCTCATATATTCCAGGTTTTCAAGCTTTTATCAAGGAAATGTAAATGGATCAAGGTCCTCAGGGAAAATGCTTTTGGTCCATTGAATCTAGTTCCACCGCTACATTCTCTTCCTGATGGCTTACAGCTAAATTTTCCCAAGTTCTTTGGTAATGGACAACAACATCCTGATGAAAATATTGTTGCTTTTTACATTGCATGTGGTATTCATGGTGTTGAACATGAGGACATGTTTGTTAGGTTGTTCATGAAAACTCTCCAAGGTGTAGTTTTTGATTGGTTTTATCATTTTGCACAACAAACCATCACAAACTGGGCTACTCTCATAGTCAATTTTGAAGCAAGATTCAAGCCGCCTGAAGATGCTCATGCCTTGTTGGCCTAATTCACTGAGTTGAATAAGGCATCTCACATACCTATGCATGAATTTGTGGCTCATTTCAACAAATTGACATGAAGAATGCCAACTGTTGCTCAACCTACAACTACAACTTTGAAGTGTTTCTTTGTTAATACTCATATTCCTGAAGTCAGATTTGTAATGAGAAGAGAAACTTTGACTACTCTTGCAGTTGCACAAACATTGGCAATTGAAATTGAGATTCAATATTATTCTTGTCGGGTAGATAAGAATTGAAGCAAGTGGGTTTCATGAAAGTTCTTTCTCTTAGGATTCATTTTCTTCTATGAAAAGAATGGATCCTATAGTGCAGAGGTTGGAAAATGAGTTGATTTCCCTCAAAAATAAAATAGCTCAAGGCATGTTGTACAAAGAAAATTTCTTCTAAATAGTTCTCATGATCTCGCTAGTGGAAATCAACAAAAGTTAGTTTCATCACTACAAAATCTTGCTATCGAGGCACCATCAGTGAAGGCAACAACAAAGCATTATGAATTTGAGGACAATGATCTTTCTATACTCTTCCAAGAAAAGGAAGCATACATAGTTGGTGACTCTTATTTATGGTTCACGGAGTCTCAGAAAGTTGTTGATGAAAAGCAGAAAAATGAAAAAATTTCATCTGATGTTCAACTGAATGAAGATAATCGTGTCACTAGACATGAAAAGAGTGATATGAAAGTGAATCCTAATCAAGTTGAAAGTGATGCATTTGTGTCTCAAGTTCATGAACTTGAATACACTTTACATACATGTTCTACCCCAGAGTTTGAAAAGGAACTTCTCATAATCATTCAAGACTTTCCCAAGTCTAGTTTTTGTGAACAGCATGCTAAGGTATGCAGTATAATTGTATCTTCATCTGAACCACACGAGAAAAGTCTTCATAATCATCTTGAGGTTTCCATGGTTGATGAACCAGTCAAGCAAGTTGTAACATGAAAGAAGAGTTCAACATTTGTTCGATCAAGGGGATGTCTCATAAGACATCTTGCTCAGTTGGAGGACCATGGTAGAATGTCAATAGTTCCACTTGTACCTAAGCATGAAGAGGCTAAACATGTATTTGTAGTTTAACAAGAATAGTCTAAATTTATGGACTTACTTTGGAGAAATAGTAAATATGATTCATCTAAAGAAGGTGAATTGGTCCATCTCTTCCAAGTGGTGTTACATAAAGCATTGACATTATTGTTGCAACTATTTGTGGTTCATATATACAAAGTTACCTGTGAACATGCCAGGTACTTCAAGATGTTGAAAAAAAGAAACTACTTTTCTGAGCCAATGAATGGTTTCATCTAAAAGGTTTCAATTTTTGGCTAGTTCTGTTTAGGATAGTTTTATGTTTTCAATAAGTGTGTTTGCACAAGTTTGTTTATTTTAACTAGGTTTGATTTGCATCGGTTGCATCACCATGTTTGTCATTCCATGTCTTTGATGCTTGAATTTGTATCCCAATGGATACTAAGGCACTTGGAAATTCTTGATTCTACATTCCTTATTGTTTCTAAGAACAAACGACGCTAGTACATTTGACTCCAATTTTTGACTAGAATTTTTGACGATGCATTACATTTGTTTTGCTTGGTCAGACTATGGAAGGAAAGTTTTAATTTTTTTTAATCCATGCCCATTTTGTTCATAATTACAATGACATAAGAGTCAATGCCTATGTTGGTCGTAATTAAGACAATCACAGGAATAGAACTTTTAAAAAAAGGATAGATTTCTTATCATTATCTTTGCATCATTGAGAGAAGAAGAGGGCTCCGCATTTCTTTGAGGCCGCATTTCTTGGAGGGCACAAAGCTTTCTTGGAGTTCTAGATTTCTTATCATTATCTTTGCATAATTGAGAGTAGAAGAGGGCTCCGCATTTCTTTGAGGTCGCATTTCTTGGAGGGCACAAAGCTTTCTTGGAGGTCCTAGCTACGAGGATATTGCATCTACTGAGCCTAGTAATCAATGACAAAAATTTCCCTACTTCCAAATAGTTTCTACATTTCTTTGAGGCGACATTTCTTGGAGGGCACAAACCTTTCTTGGAGGTCCCAGCTATAAAGATATTGCATCTATTGAGCTAGGTAATCACTTTAGCTCTAGCATTATCAAAATCACCATGAGTAGTATGGATTTCTCCTTCCATTGGGGTTTCACTTTTATTTAAACCTATCGACTTACCAGAGTTCACAATCCTTTAAAATCTTATGTTGGTGATGTATTATGTCTTGGATGTGAGAATGAAGTGGGATTGTCAGATGTGATTCCCCGTTCTAGGTTGTGGTTGGGAACCCAGCCTTCAATGTCTGATAGAAACCATGGTCTTCTTAGAAATTATATTGTTGTTATAGCTACCTGCAATTTAATAACATTCAAGTTCTCTATTGGAAGTAAGACAAATCTGTTATGTGATTTTCTTTTGCTTAGAAAAAACAACCTTTCTCGCTGTGGTAGCTAAATTCTAATTGCATGATTTTTATATGTTGCATTCCTTTCTTGGAGCGTATTCCCATTGTTAAATAGAATTATAAATCTATATGAATTATTGATGAAATTGGTTTTGTTTTCTTTGAAATTATTCACGTTTTAATTCATTTGGAGAATGATTTACCATTATCTAGTTTTCTTTAAAAATGAATTGGAAGTATAAGAAAGTTGTTTCAGAACCACATCTCTATTAGCAGTATTCATGTACTTCCATGCTTGTATTTCTTTCTTTCTTATTATTTCTTAATTGTATGGTTTGTAATGATTCTGAAGTCGTCCTATGCTTACTCAATTTAGAAGCCAACCATTTTATGACAAATAAAATCAGTAGTGGTATGTGCACCAAGTTGTGAACCAAAAAAGTGGACACATCTTTTTAAAAAAAAAATTTCATATAACCCGATTGGGTTATTGAATATTTGAAATTGTTCTAGGCTTGGTAATCAAGCCTAGAAATTATTATAAAAAACTCAATCTGTCTCAGAACCCGATCGGGTTCTGAAAATCAAAAAGTACTTTAAAATCTGATTGGGTTTTGAAGAAGTAAAAATTATGCATTTATTCTCCATAACCCTATTCCAAGGTTATGAAGAAATTAAAATAGGCTTTTCTCTAGAAGCCATAACTTCCACATACTGAGTCTGATTGACTCCATTCAAAAAGCATAGGAAAGATCCTGAGATGATATAACACATGATTAACCTAAGATCATCTTTAGTCATTAACATTTTTTCTACCATCCATTTCAATCAAGTAAGGTATAAAATAGGTACTCATTATTGCCCATACATGTAGCGTATAGGAAAATTAGTATGATCATATTTAGAGAGAGAGAGAGAGAGCATACTAATTTTCCTATACGTTGCATGTATGGGTAATAATGAGTACCTATTTTATACTTTACTTGATTCAAATGGAAGGCAAAAAAAATGTTGATGCCTAAAGATGATCGTAGGTTAATAATGTGTTAGATCATCTCAAGATATTTCCTACGCTTTTTGAACTGAGTCAATCAGACTTTGTATATGGAAGTTATGGCTTCCAGAGCAAAGCCTATTTTAGTTTCTTCAAAACCCGATCGGGTTATGGACAATAAAATGCGTAATTTTTACTTCTTCAAAATCCAATCGGGTTTTGAATTAATTTTTGCTTTTCATAACCTGATCAGGTTATTTGAAATGTAGAAACCCGATTGGGTTATGGCTTGGAAGAGGCTTGGAAAATGACCCAAAGGCTTGGAGCCTTATTTTACCTCCATTTTTATTCTTTTAGATATTTTTTTCATCTTGTAAGATGAATTTTCAACTTTATCTTCATCAGGTTTGTAATTTATCAAGAGGGTAGCTCTATAATTTTCACCATAATCTCATACATCTTCTTAGCTTTCTAACCATATAATTTTTTCTATTTTTGGACAACATTAGCATAGTAAACTTTTATTTTCTTTACCAGTGTCTTGACAGTCCTCACAAACATATGTCTACCATTTTTTAATAACTTTTGATATACTTAACCAAATTAAAAATAAATTAGATATTATTGTTCTTGACTTGATTCTATAAACTTTTAAAAGAAAAAGTTTTCATTTTTGATTATTTTGATGCATGTTATGCCCAGCACACGAACAGGTACTAAATTTTCAAGACGCGGTCACTTCAAAAAATCACAGAAAAAAAATAATCATCAAAAAATTACAAAAAAATACACAACTTCTAGATCTCACTCTTACCTATCATCCTATCAAAGGTATTTGAGAAATACTAAATATAACTATATGTTTTGTACAGCGCACGGAAACAACTATGTTATGTTTTCTAAAAAAATCAGGAACATGTTTTTGTGCGCATGAGGTTTGACCCTCTTAATCTTATTGGTTTTTTAAAAATTATAGTATTTTAGAAACTAGATTCAGAGTACTACAATTTTTATTTTTTACGCATCTTATTTTGAGTGCATGACCCTCAAACATTTGTTCCAAGTTTAGGTTTACCCAATTTCCGAAAAAATGTGTCCACTTATGCCCCCAATTTTGGTTCACAACTTGGTGCACATACCCTAGTCTTGATGTATTACATGGATAAATTTTGTTGAGTTCCTAAAACTCTTCTTGTATGGCTGATTGTTATCAATCTTCTATGATGCCACTAATAAAAGTATGTTTTCTTTCTTCTCAAGAGACTGAAACTGCTAGCTAAGCAGCTCAAGCTAATCTTACTCCAGAGACCCTTTTTGGTTTTTATATATACAGGGCTTGTCCTTAGAGCACCTTTCTTTATATTCAACTCTTAAAATTTGCAATATTATTTCATGAAATAGTAACTTAAAATGTAAAAGAAGAGTACATAATTTTCTTTTCTCTATTCCAATGATAGAAGAGTAGTTGTATTTTAACTTAGCCATTGATGTGTAAAACCAAAATGATCAATTTTTTTTAAAATATTACAAGCTCTCAAGAGATATGTGAGATAAAGCGTAGTTTTTGTAATGAAGAAAAATACCTTGTGGTTAATCAAATAGTTGTACCCATCCTTACTAAAAATGGCTTGTATGAGAATCATATGGTTATCACTGAATATGCTCATGAGATGGAGGTGAGTAGGGATGATCTCAACACTATGATATTCTGACTATGATGAGTCTAAAAAATAAAATGAGTAGTGAGAACAATGATATTCTAGACATCATGATGAGAATTTTTCAGGTGATTGTAAAGTTCACAATAACTATGATTGGATTCATAAATTTTTCTCTGATGATTGTAATGGTTATTCATGAAATTACTTGAGCTCTCTTTGGAAAGCCTTTACATAGATATGAATGACGGTTTCAAAAAGTGAATCAAATCTATACACAGTGTAATTCAATGTGAGTAGATCTCATAGGTTATTTTCTATGGTAAATGACAACTAGGTTGAACATCAAGGCACTATTTTGGATGCTTTAGGTGTTTTACATAGGAACACTATCTCTATTTTATTCAAATTGGTGTATTTAATGTTAGGAATAAGGTGTCTCAAGCTTGGATAATTCCTATTCTTATTATTTGTTTTGTAAAATGTATTTTCTTTCAAATAATGTAATTAAGTGTGAGTGTACATGTCTAGTTGGCATGTTGATGTGTCACTCCACTTGATGTGTCGACATC
>MU226439.1:9475-20099 GCA_018584345.1 Thuja plicata
ACCGGCCAACTTTATACTACAGTACCAAAGTTTTGTGGGTACCATCCCCACCCCAGTTTTACTTTCTATTTGGAAGGTTTCTGGGTTACCAAATCTTTGTGTTATGTGTTATGAATGATTACATTTTTCATACTTGCAGTAGATTAGATGAATGAATGGTAAAAGAATATAAAAGTACATAAATGTTTTAAAGTTTTAAGTGTTACTGATTCACCCCTCCCCTCTCAGTAACTCTGTTAGTCCTAAATATTTCCAACAGAAAAACACATTCTTTTTCACATCACCACTTTTTGCCCCCCCATGATCCTGCACATACCCAGGTATAATGAATCATGGTTTGGAATATAAAATGAATGAACATTTTTTCTCGAGAGGATATACAGATGCAAATTATATAGGGTTTGTTGAAGAAAGAAAATCTACATCGAGATTTGTTTTCTTCCTAGGATCAGGGCCTATTATTTGGGGAAGTAAGAAGCAAGCCATATTTGTTCATTCCTGAATAGAAGCATAATGTCACGTAGCAAGTACAACAGTTTGTGAAGTAATTTGGCTACAATGGATACTAGAAGGATTGGGGTACCACAAATTCAACCAACAATCCCACATTGTGATAATTAGAGTGTTCTCAATTTTTTTCATAATCTAGTGTTTACAAACGAAACATATTGAAGTTGACTGCCACTTCATACAGAAAAATGTTTGACAAAACATTAGTCAACTCCAACTCTACTCTATTTAGGAACAATGTGGAGACATCTTCACCAACCTCGTGCATGTGTAAAGTTTGAAACCTTTTAATATTCTCTTATTAATACTGTAAAATAATGATGTAATATAAGAACAATGTTAGAGATTCCATCATTGTACCCTTGTGATCTATTTCCTATTACTTTGTTATTGTTTTGTTATCTTTGCTAGAGGTTGTTATTCTATTTAAATATTATTGAGATGGTTCTTAATATGTATAAATACTTTGACATCAAATATAATAATAGACTATCATATCTATCTCAAGCTCTTTATCTATGCAGAATATTCACTAATTGAATTTTAATCAACTAATGTAATTTAAAACTCTTCTATCAGATTCTTTTAAACAATTGCAAAGAGCAGTCCAGGGGTACTCATTCTATGCGTTGTCGACGCAGAATATAAGGACATACAATATTACGTTCAAAGTCAAAAAAAAATCTATCCACGCATAAACAATGTGAATCCCACTAGCCTGGCTTGTCCCATCACAAATATCTCTCTCACCTGCTCAAGATTAACTTCTCTTTTATTATATTATTATTATACATGGAAAAGAGTTTCACTGAAATGAGATATACATTACTCTTCCTATCTGTTCTAATTTTCTAAATTCTGCAGCCTGCAAATTTCCGTTCTGTGGGCCATGAAATATTCAATAATTTTACGCGGATTTATTGGTATTCGCTTTCACTGGCCTATTATCCTCATCCATTATCTAAGCCTTTCATGCATATTCACTACCGACACTGACATTGAACGTAGCAATTATCCATCCATTTCCCAACTGTAAAGGAAAATAGTACTTTCTATAAATTGATTCAGGCTGTTAAGTGAATACACACGGTTGAGCTTAGTTCAATTTATAGTAATAAATTACAGCTTGGAAAGATAGAAGTATGTAAATCGAAACTATTTTAGTAATTAACTATAGAGGATAAGGCATTTATTTTATAACAATGATGATGATATAAAATGTGCTTATGTTTTAGAAATTTTTGATTTTAAATGAAATGATTATATCGATATTTTATTTCATTTGTCTAATTTCTGATTAGTGTCAAAAGTTTGTATAATATAGATTATTATTTTCTAATTCACTTTAGTCTTATAATTCAGTTATTGGTGGAGGATTAATTAGTATTTATAGATATGTTTATGAGATTGTTTGTTCACAGGTCTATGATAAATGCATTAATTTTGAGTTAGAAAATTAGTTGTGGCACATCCTTTATGGGTGGTCAAGATCTCTTAGATATAGAAACATCTCTTTCTATTGAAACCACCAAGCTCAATTTACGCTTAAGGACACTCTTTTGGATCCTTAAACTTAATTCATTTTTGAACAATATAATTTTTAAGGGGAATTAATGATTAGAGAATAGTTTATATGTAATTAAAAAAAAAGGAAATAGTAGTAATAGCTCTACAGAAAAAAGAAATAGAAGTAATAACTCTAAAATTATATGTAGAGTTACACCAATAAATATAAAACAATGAGCATATTCAGCAATTCTACAATAGTGAGCACATTCAATAACTCTACAATGGTGAATGTACAAAGTGATAGATTTAAAGAGGGAAAATTTAACATGAGCTACATAATTATTATTATTTATTTTGTTTGTAACTACTTCATACAAGGTTTTGATATAAACAAAATTATTACTAGAACCCTTAGTTTCAAGTGTTACTTCTCCCTATAACTTCCTTGGTCTTATTTTTCTTACAAATTGATTTTAGAGCCCTAGTTTGAGTTTATTTATGGCATTAGAGTTATTGGTATTGAGATTTGTGTAATTTTGACTTTATAGTATGTTTGCAATACACAATAAGAGTTGGTAGTAACCATCTATGTTTTATGAGAAAAATCAAGATGTATGGTAAAATAACGAAGACTGTTTTAGTGGCTAATAATTTGTGAGAATTAGTTATGGATAATTTCATAGATGTACTAGAATGAATAGCCCTCACAAATATATAAAAGACCCTACTCAAATAGACTAGGAGGGACATGAAAATATCAAAAGTATTATTGAGATACCTTTGATCTAGAATCTATATTCCCTAAAATAGTAGAAACTAACCAATCAAATGAGGCTTGATAAATACTCTAAAATATTGACAATGAGACCGATGAGGTGAATCTTGTCAAAATCTAATTTCTATATAGATATTTTGAATCTCTTGAAATGAAGAATGTAGAATATATATATTTCACCTCAATAAATTAGTTAGGGATTAGTGGTGAAGTTATGGGAGGGTAAAGAATTGTGGGAACTTGATTTTATCCTCAATATTTTATTCGACTAGCATTATAATAAAAGAGGTTAAAGATGTCTATAAGATGATTGTTGATGATTTGATGGGTTCACTTCAAACCCATAGGTAAAATATTAATATATCTACCATTTATTCCTTAAAAATGAATTCAAAGATCTAAATAATATAAGAGATGGGAAAGGAAAAATTCCTTTGAAAAAAACTCTAGAAAACAATGAAAAAGTAGCTCTAGAATAAGAAATTCTAGAAGAGAAAATAACTAAGAGGAGGCAAGGAACTCATTTCTAGACATGAAAAATAAGAAAAGAAAGATGTTAAATGTAAATGCAAACAACATAATGTGGCTGATCAAAATAAAGTACAAATATGAGTAACGAGAAGGAGATTGAATCTATGTAGTCATAATCATTTATCATGAGAAAAATTGACGAGTAGCCAAAATAGACGTATATGTAGACACATTAGGAAATAATGTAGGTATAAGAATGGAATACTCAACTTGATTCGCAAGATCAGAGAAGTTAACAACTTCAACATAACTTTTTATAGGCATAACATTATTATCAACAATATGGGAAATGCCACGCAAAAATTCTACATCATGTGTATCATTTTAAATCATTCTCCTCAATCCTTCAATCAATATGATTGCCTCACTATTTGAGTATTCTTGACCCATCCATTGTTGAAGCTTATCCATGCCATTGGAAATATTTCTCAATTGGTTGGTAGATACTTGTGTTAAAGAGTCATCCTCATCATGAGAAGTGTGGGAATAATGGTTCTCCACAATGTTAGGTATGTCGGTTCTCCACAATGTTAGGTATGTCATGTGTAGGCATAGAGGTTTCACCCAAGTTCCCATGGAATATGCTAGTTGGCTCGGACTCTGTACCCTTGGTATTTAAACTTTGGGAAGCCATAAGTCTATAAATTCTTCTCAACTCAATTTTCCAATAGATTGATCAATTAACCATTGCCTAAATGAGATATGAGTGAAAATTTGAATTAACTAATTGCATAAAAAATAGATCTAAACATGAAAATTAGAGATAAGCATAAGACATGTTGACTTTGACCAAAATTTAATGTAAGGAAATAGGGTTCACTAGCTTATGCATGCCAGCTAGGAAACTAAGCCTATTTCCACTCTAATTACTTTGGAAGGAGAGTACATCCACACAGCTAAACTTTAAATTTGATAACAAAGGATTGAGAACAAGGTAGGTCTAGTAGTCCTTATGGCGAGTTGAAAATAGAACTAAAAATATGTAAAGTAAAAAGCTTGATCTAGGGTGAAAGGTGTAAAATTGAGAGTTTTTAGCATATACAACAAGTTGTAAAAAAAATATGTAAACAATTGATATAGATATAGATAGAAGAGACAAAATGGAACTTGTTTCTAAAATTTGAGTCAAAATCAGGTGGACTACATTACTTGGGGTGACCTTGACTCAAGAAGACTAGATGTAAACAAAATTTCTATATCTGGAATCAATATGTTGTTCAGATCCTTCCTTGAAAATTTTATAAAAAATGTTTGGGACGACATTGCCCAAAGCGATGTCGACCCTGATTTTTTCAAATTTGCAAAATTCCAATCTCTAGTTCTTTGTCTACTTGATCTTCTCCCATATTTGTGTCTTTGGATTCTACCATATGCAAATAAAAAGAAGGGAAAATGTTAGATTGATGGGGGTTTTCCTAGATCAAACCTCTATTTTGGAGTTAGCATGAAATGGAGTTGAAATAAACTTGATATGAAAGCGTACTGTAATGTAGTAGAGGCTAGATCTCAATTGAATTGCTTTAATAAAATGTTTATACCTTCAAGAGACTTCCTTGTGTCAAAGTATTCATGAAAATTTATATTTTGAATTCATAAAAGGTTGATCATGGATGCCATCATGATTACTTGAGATCTAAAAAATTACTTCTTATCTTTAATGCCTTGATAATGCTTGATCACTTTCTCAACGATAGGAGAGACAATGTGTGTAATTGCATGAGATTATTTGATATGATGTTTCAAATGAGGGTTTAGGATTTCTTTTATACCTCTCCCTGTGAAACATGTTTTAATTTTTGAAGTAGACCGACACATAGGAAGATTTCCCGCTCTTGCAATTTGAGTATTAGCTGATTTGAATTTGGACCCTTTTTGTGGGGTCAAGAGAACCCTAAGAGACCTTGTCTTAGGTCAGTAGTTCTCTAGGCACCATTAACTTGGTTCAAGTGTTCTATAGGTAACATTGACCTGGGTCAAGGGGGCTCCAAGTGCTCCTAACTTACTGGAGAGGGTAAAGGATTTATTGGAAGGAGTGTGGAGGAGATGCCATATTTGATGATGCATAAAAAGGCCATAAATGATCAATTGATGCCTAGGTGAGCATGAACTTATATAAGGATATAATTATAATACTACACATCCCTACAAATATAATTGAACTACATGACAAAATCCAAGTCTACTATTCCTATAGAGTCCGCCGCTAGCCCACTTTCCGTTGAGGTCGTTGACACCCAACTCCCACAATATATTGAGGTTCCTCATTTGGAGAAATATAATGACAAGGTTACCCCTAGACTCATGTGAAAATATTTTCTACTCTATCTAGTGATTTCTCCTATGACCACGAACTTCTAACAAAAATATTTCCTCGTTACTTAAAAGACAAATCTTTGGAATAGTTTTTCTTCTTTCCTAGTTATTCAATTAATACTTTTCAACAAATGGTAGATACATTTAAATATTTTCAAATAATATCAGGCCACAAATTACTTTAAGTGATTTAGTGCATTGAAAACAAAATGTTAAATAAAAAGTGTCTAATTTTATTGGTAGCTATAAATATTTGTATGCAATTGTTTTTCATCACGTACCGCCCTAAAAAGTTAGCACCCATTATTGGTGGCTCTAATAAGGACCTATAGATCATCTTTTGTTATTTCAAGGTATTTTTTTACCAATTTTGCTTGATCCCGACAACCTATAATTGAAATTGAGGCCTCTGCTTTCCATCCAGATGTCCATGGCCAAATTTGGGAAAAAAATCCTACGGTGCACAACATTCTAGGCATTTTGCACCCATGTATTTTGTCCCAGATTGGGATAAGAGCTTGCTATTAGGGATTTTCATTCAATTCTTGTCCAGTGGTTGACATGGCTTAGTTTTAGATCATGAAATGAGGGTAAAATTATGTAAACCCTATATCTCTCCTCATTTGATATATCCTATCGTATGCAAACTATCTCATATCATACTCAAGCTATTAAATGCATGCATTCATTTTCAAATTTTCAAGAGCATTCAAGCAAGCTAGGTGATTTCAAGATCTCAAGCCAAGGATTAATTCTTCTTCTTCTTCTTCTCATTAAGGAAGTGTTTTTCAAGTTGGAGCAAGCTTTTCTATCCCATGGTGGTGTCTTAGCAGAGCTCTCAAACAAGAAAACAAGATCTTTCTTTCTCCATCATTGTTCTCTCTCTCTCTCTCTCTCCCTCTCTCTCTCCCGTTGCAAGTGTGATCAAGCATTTCAACTAAAATCAAGATCTAGGGGTGGTATTCGTAGATCCATGCACATGTGAAGGAATCCTTAATTCTTCATCTCTTCTACAAGGTCAAAATACACATTCAAGCAACCAACAACAAGAATAATTCATGGATTTAAGCAATACAAACATCTGTCCACGAGGGTAAGAACATTAACACGATACTGCACATTTGTGTTACTTTATGCTTTACATTTCATATTTTAAGGTTGATTCCTAAATAGGTTTTTGACCAAGGTAAACCCCTTTAGCGAACCTATTTCCTTAGTTTTCTATGTGTAGGTACAAGCTAGGAAGCTGTAATTGCAGATCTGGACTCCGCAGATCTAAAAATAGGCCTTTGCCTCCTTATTCTATTGATTACTTCCAAAATCATGCTAATGCTTTTCTTCAATAGTTTCAAAACAAAATTGGTCCTAATATTTCTTTGATTGATTTAATGCATTGTAAACAAGGTGTTAAAGAAAAAGTGACTGATTTCATTAGTATATTTAAGCATTTACATGCCCATATTTCTTATCCTGTGCCTATGTTACCCTGACCCCAATTTTTCTACTTCAAATCCAACTAAGTGTAACTTCCTTCAAGGCAAATTGGATTCGAGTTCCCCTTTTGTGCGTTGTGTCTTCCCTTTAAAATTTGCGTGCTAAGTTTCGACTAAGCAAAAAGCTCAAGCCATTGAACTCTTTGAACCTTTGAACCAATTGAACCTTTTACAGAGTTCAATGAGTTTAACGGGTTCACCAGGTTCAAAAATTCAAAAGTTCAAAAATTCAAAGGTTCAACAGGTTCAACTGGTTCAACGTGCATGAGAATGTGAAGGCAAAAGTGATTAATGAAGGAAAATGATTATGGAAAAATTATGCAATTTTAAAACTTCTGACTGAACTAGGAGGTTCAAGCAGTTCAAGTGGCTCAAGCAGTTCAGCGTGATAGTCCAATTCTGTACACATATTCGACAATCCAAAAATGCCAAATTACAAAGGAAGTACATTGATTTTGTGAGCTATTAAAAATGGTTAAAAACCCATCTGTTATTTTAATTATTATTACTTCCTACAAAGTTTCACGGCCCCACAATGCCCAGTTAACCCATGGTGAATTTATTAAGAAATGGCTACAGGACAAATTTAAAATTTCACTCATATGCAACAATTTAAAACATTTTCAAAATGTTTTAAATCAGTTTGAGAGCAACAATTGAAGGGAATTACTTTCATTCCCTTCATCAAGAATCAGTTATTAAAACTGATAAGGCATCGTTAGAGAGAAAATGAAGCTGGGGATATATCTTTGCTGTTGTTATCTTTTTTATAACAACAAAGTAAAGAGTTTCGCTGCTTTTTTTTTTTTTATAATAGCAAAGTAAAGAGTTTGCTGCTGTTATCTTTTTTATAACACAAAGTAAAGAGGTTGTTGTTATTAATTTACTTCTGTTGAACTATCATTTTGTAGCAACAAAGTAAAAAGGGGATTAATATTAGTAACTTCAGTAATTCAAGAATTAGTTACATAACTGGAAAGTTACCAAAAATTTGAAAAGCTTTTGGAGAGCAACTATAAAAGAGAATTATGATGAAGAGAGAAGGGTTCTTTTTTTGGGAGGAGAAGCTACAGGAAGAGAGCAGTTTTCTTTCATCAGTCACGATTTTTGTTTTGCTGTACATGGATTTGAGTATTCGGGCTCAATTTTTGTGTTGATAAATAAAAGAGACATAGATTAATCTATGCATTTGTTTATGTATTCTTTTAGATTGTAAATTCTAAATGTTTTTTGCAATCTTTTCAATGCAAGTTTCATTATATCAAACAAAAAGGATTGTGTTCTGAGTCAGTGAATTCAAAATTATTAATTTTCTATAAATTTTAGTGTTCATCCTCTTTATTGTTTCTCATCCTTGAGTGTGGGAAGGAGTGATTTGTGTTTTCATTTTTCTACATTCATTTAATTGTGAATATAAATCTTCCTATCTTTTTCATGACTATGAATAGATGATAGTGTTCCTTCTTTGCCTTCTGGTTAAAGGCATAAGTTGTATTTCCATTCATTGCCTATCTTTCAAGAGGAAGATGTACCTCTAAAATTGAGAGGAAAGTTATCAATCTAATGACAACTTCTCCAACTATTAGTGTCATTTGATCTTCTTTCTGGGCATTCTGAGTAATTTTATGTATTATTTTCGAAGGACAAATCTGTTCACTAACATGATTTTTGGTGACTCCACTAGAGATTCAAAAATAGAAGATCAATTATTTCTTTCCTCGGGATTTGAAAATATCTTTGTGTATAAAGAGATTGGAAATTCTCTAGAACCATCACGCAAAATAAAATAGTTAGAAGAAAGGGGAGAAGACTAGACCCTACTATCATAGAAATTCTCAAAATGGATGACAAAGTGCTGCATAACTTTGATATCACTGCAAAGAAAGTATTTATGGAGCTATAAAAATGAATAAAAGTATGGAAGATGATCACGCATGTGCACTTTTATGGATGAGTCTTTGCACTAGATTTCACAAGCTGAAAGAGCTAGAAGAAAGAACACATTTACTGCAAGCACATGAGAAAAGGATATCCCAGCTTAAAGAGGAATTACAAATAGATGATGAGGATGCTCCAGTTGTCTCATTTTCTTTTATTTCTTGCAATTATCCAATTTTGAGTGAGCAAGAAGTCTAAGGAACGATAATTCAACCTCAAGAATATATAATATCAGCAAGAAAAAATGATCAAGACAACATCGTGGAAGCTGTGAGCCTGAATGACAAAGATTCATTCAAATCTTTCTCTTCTCAAGAAATTGAAAGTTTCAGCTTTGAAACAAGGAAAATCAGCTCACTCCAAAAAAATTTAAAGAAGAAAATTTTTAGATTGGTGGTCAACTAGAGTATGCAGTTTTTGGTTTTATTGAAGAAGATAGTAAAGGTGGTTCTTTACAACGAGGAAGAGGTATGCATAATTCTATACCGGTGATTTGATTTCCTTTTGAAATGAAAATTCTCACTTTTACTCCAGATGAAAAGGATAATATTTTTCACGAAGCGGCAAAAGAATCTTTAGATTATAATCCATAAATGGATATTTTTTTTGTCTTGAGACCATTGAAAATCAGCTTGTCCCAAAAAGTCTTAAAGATGAAAGCTCTCAGATTGACATACCACCTGAAAATGCAGCCTTCACTTTTATAGAAAAAGGTGGTAAAAATGATTCTTTGCAAGATTCTAATGAATATACTCTAGAGTCATTTCACTTCAAAGATACAATGATGTTTTTTAAAGGTTTATCTAATGAGGCTTATGTTAGAGATGAAGCAAAATATTACTCTATTAATGATTTTCCAAAATCTGAAAATATGAAGGGAAAATAAAATTTTAAATTAAATATAGAGCGAAATGATGGTCAAGCTAATAAAGTATTACAACCTCTTGGATTTTTGGGTAGTTTGGATGACACTTCTCTTTGTGAAGAGGAAACCATAAGTCAATTTTTATAATCCATTGAACGAAGAGATTTCTATGTCGAAGATTCAAGCATTAATTCATCTCATACCTTGGCTTTTGATAAAGAATTTTCAGATTTGACCGCATCAAATAATGATGAAGTTTTTCCAGATAGTGTAGGTCATATGCATGATGAGGTATTTCATTATTCCAAGCTTGATATGAGTGTTGAAAGTTCTTTCCAGGGCGATGATTTAAAATTGGAAATCCTAAAGATGATGTAGCCATTTCTTTAGAAGTTTTTGAGCATTACTGTTTATAATTAGAAGTAAAAAATTGCTTGAGTGGTGTTATGCAGGGGAATCAATAAGATTCAAAAATATGTAAGGAAAGTTGGATTTTTGGGTATGAAGGTTTATTCAAAAAATCTTTGCATTTTATTAGTCTGGAATCAGCATTGAGAAAGTTGTTGTTGGAAAGTGACAATGCAAGCAATTGTTATTTTGTCATTGCTATCAAACCTTAACTGGTGAGACTATTGTTATCTATTTGAGTACCATATCTATTGTTGATGAAGAAGATTTAACAAGAAGACC
>MU226440.1:67405-94284 GCA_018584345.1 Thuja plicata
TATATATATATATATATAATTTAAATATGAAGATATGTGATATATTGTAAAATACATATTAATATATAATACATATAAAATAATATATAATATATGATATATAATGTAATATTTAATATTAATATATATTATATGATATTTAATGTAAAATGTATATAATATAATATTTAATATATAATAGATATTATATAATATTTAATATATATAATATATAATCTAATATATAATTTTTGATATATAATATATCATATGAAGTATGGAGAAATGGGAGGGAGAAAGGGGTTGGAAATAAATTAAGAGGGAGAAAGGGGAGGGAAAATTTAAAATTCAAAATTGTGTCAGGATTTTTGGGTACCTGATTAGGCTCGGTATTGCTTTGTGCACCAAACCTACCTAGTCAACTCTTCAAATGTCACAAAAATATATTTTTCCTCTGTTTCTCTGAGTTCCAAACTTTGACCATGTAGCTGATGACTTTTTTTTACCCAAATTGGATGAAATGAAAAGGGTATCTTAAGGAGATTATCATCTTTCTATTGATATAATTGTTGTCAAATTTTCAATTTGGTAAGTAATTATTAGTTATTTTCTAATTGAGTTACCTAAAAAGTGTTGATTTATATACTAATTGAAAAATGACTATAACTTTTAGACGGTATAACATTTTTGAAATCTAAAAAATGGGTCACATTCTATGCTTCGCCTTCTATAAGAGAATTTTTTTTTTGAATTTTGTAAAGTTTTCAATGAGTTAAGGTGGTCAAACATGAGAGTTGTTTTATTCTGAAAACATTGTAGCAGATAATTCATAATTAAATTTTTTTTTGGAATAAAATTACAAAAAAATATGCGTCACATCCGAGCATGAGTCTACTACTTATATATAAAATATTATAATAAAATACTATCATTTGTTTATGATTAAGGTGGTCAGACATACACCTACTTCTTATTTTTTTCCTAAAATTCTTGTACTGCTGCATTGAAATCTATACTTTTCACCAATCATATTAACTTTTTTTTCAGAAAATGCCTAGTAGTTTAAAAACTACATTCAATTTCCTACATATTCTATTTTTACAACTTTTTGATATTAGGTTGATAGCTAGTTCAAATTTTCACATCAAGTTGACTAACCCTAATTTGCTGATTTTTCATTGCCACTTAAGGGCGTAGTTTGGCCCCTCATGATCTTGCACATACTCTTGAGGGAATTGGTACAGAATAAAGAAGTAAGGTTGGAATATGTGAATACCAAAGAACAAGTTGTAGACATATTCATGGAACCTTTACCTAAGGATGTATTCTTGTATCTTAGAGGAAAGTTAGGGGTGCTTCCCCTAATTGAAGCCCACTAAAATATAGTTTAGTGATGCATCAACCCGAGTGACAGTAAAGATCCATCAGTTGATGCAGGTACATCAGAGCACATTGCAGATGAATTTGTATATTCAGGTACATTACAATTACAAAGTGAAATAGTAATGACTATTGATATTTGTGGAGATGATGTCTTTGGCATCTGTTGTCAAAGAGGGAGAGTTTTTCTATAATACATAAGAATAAGATAAAAGAGGGAGAGTTTTCTATAATACAGTAAGAGGGAGATTTTAATGTCAAAGGGAGTTTTTGGATGTGAATCAGAATGAAGCTAAAGACATTAATAAAAGTTTATGTTGCTTTACAATTCTTTGTATTATGACATATTGTGTTGCCATAAATTCCAAAGAGGGAGATTGTTGAAGACAATTATTCAATTGTGTATTGTCATTGATGTTACACATGTATTTACACTTATGTAGTGATACACAAATTTCTACATTAAGACCAAGCACAGTTGGTGAAAATAATGAGTTATTTAGTGTTGACCGAGTTTAGTTAGGCATTGAAGGAATTCCAATGTTGACCGAGTCACTCAGGCATTTCAGTCTTGGTCAGGCATTCAGTGGCATCCGACTAACAATGATTTATATTTTATAATTAATTGGTTATATGAGGCCGACTGAATTGTAAGTATATTCAAGCTGACTTGACATGGCTTACCATATAAATGAAAGGTCAAGTTTGGATTGAATGTAAGAAGTAGAGGGTGATTGCAAGAAGAGAAAGCAAAAGTGTGGAATTCTATGATATGAAGAGTGAAGGTGAAATCAAAAAGGATTCTGATTGAGTATTGATCACTTGGAGCTGCAATAGAACATCTAATTAGAAAGGATCCAGTTATAATTAGAACAAAGATCTGAATCAGAAAAGACAATTTCTTATACATATAGGTCAATTCATTGTTACTTTCTAACAATTGTAGCAGTGATCTAAAATATCTTAACAGTCTTTTTGTAAATCCTCTCACAAGGTAGCATTTCTATGTTGAAGTGTTGAATACCTCTAACAAAGCCACTCCTCATAGGGTGATTAAATCCTTTAACAAGGTCACACCTAACAGTGTGTTATTGTAACCTTTAACATGGTTGGCTCCTAACAGGGCTCACTTCACAAGAGTGAAAAATAATAACTAGTTACATTGTTGGTTTTTCCCATATTGGGTTTCCATGTTAAATCTTGGTGTCACCTGTGTATATTTTACTTGTTTCATGCTTTATGTTTCTACACTTAAATATCTAAAGTATAATTGCATTGGATATTATAAACATTACTTTGACACCTGAGTTACAGAAGAATATCTTAATTAACCAAGTAACAGTGTTAAAGTATTTAAGACATCTAAGGGACAAAGGATTTGTTTTGGAGTAACCGATTCATCCCCCCCCTCTCAGTTACTTATCTCATTTCCAACAAATGTCCCTCAAAATTAGAGGGTAAAGGTGGAAAAATCCAAAATGAAAGACCCTACCTTAAGCTGGTGGAATTTTCTAAAAAATGAAAGGATTGAGGAAGAGAATAACCCTACCTCAACATGGAAAAGGATGTTGGCAGAGATAAAAAAATAGTTTTTATCAGAGAACTATGAGATCACCCTCCACAAAATTTTGCAAAATATAAGACAAAAAGAACTTGATGTGAGTGGGTACATTGAAGAATTTCATAGAATGACCTTGAAGGCCAATGTACCTGAGAGTAAGAAGCACAAGCTTACAAGGTATCTCAATGGATTGAAGTATAACATTAAAGATGAAATGAGTTTATTCCATCCTGAATCAGTACATAAGTGCTTTCAAATGGCACTGAAAATTGAAGAAAAGCAGAAAAGGAGAGGAGAACAAAACAACAAAGGTAGAGGGAGTAATTTCAGAGGCAGAGGTAGGTTTAATGGCATAGGTCCATTCCAAAGAAGCCAAGGATAGTTTAATTACTAGGAGTCACAAGGAGAGGACAGTAACAGAGGAAAATTTAGAGGTAGGAGATTAAATAGCATAGGGAGATTTGGTGGAAGAGGACCTAGTGTCTTCACTGGGAAATGTTTTACTTGAAATCAAGTTGGACACTTGTTATTTAGATGCCCTGAGAAGAATGGCACAAGCAAACAAGGAGGGGATAGAAGAGTATAGCTCACCCAAGAAGATGAAAATCAAAGTGTGTCCTCTTACCACTCTGAAACTTCAAGGCCTACAAATACAGAACAAGGGGAATGCTTCACAATGCAAAGGACATTCCTAAGAGTACCTACTACAATAGAAGCACCTCAAAAAAGTCATCATTCATAACAAGCTACAAGGTGAATAACAAGGTATCAAAAGTTATAGTTGACTCTGGCTCCACTGACAATATTGCATCTAGGGAACTAGTTAATAAGTTAAAGCTGCATGTTATCCATCACCCTTTCCCTTACAAAGCTTCTTGGTTGACAAAAGAGAAACAAACCATCATCAATGAACAAGTATGGGTAGATTTTAAGATAGGGGAGTATACAGATAGGGTTCTATGTGATATCATAGAGATGGATGCATGTCATTTKTTATTAGGARGACCTTGGAAATTTGAAGTAGATGCCAAACATGCTGGAAAGTCTAATGTKTATACCATAGTTAAGGATGGTGTTGAATATGTGATGAATCCATTCCCRGAGAGTGAGAAAGAAAAAAAAATGTTACWAGTAGTGTCTTGCATATAGGAGAAAAAGAATTCAAGAAGGTRCTAAAAGAATAGGATAAACATTGTTATGCATTAGTAGTAAKTCCTAAAAAGACACCATTGAAAGAGMCAAAGGTCAAGACCCCCACTCATAGTAGGGGCCACCCTTCCAAACAAAGCAGCATACRAGATGACCCYTGAAYRTAATCAAGAGATAGCAARGCAGATTGAAGAATTGTTGTCAAAGGGTCTCATTAGGAAAAGTGTGAKTCCTTGTATAGTCCATGCAGCCCTAGCACTCATGAAAGAAGGCACATGGAGACTATGTAYGGATTMTAGGGAAATCAATAGGATAACCATCATATATAGATTTCCTATGCCTATAATAGAGGATTTGATGGACTGTTTAGGGGGTGCAAGCTATTACTYCAAGATAGGTMTCAAGAGTGGTTATCAACATATTAGGATTAGGGGTGGAGATGAATGGAAGACAACATTCAAGACCAYAGAAGGCCTCTATGAATGGCTTGTGATGYCTTTTTGTCTCTCAAATKCCCCAAGCACTTTTATGAGACTAATGATTGAGACTAATGATTGAGGTGTTGAAGCCTTTTATCAATAAATTTGTTGTTGTATATCTTGATGATATTATGATCTTAAGCATGAGYAGAGRAGAGTGCCTCAAGCATTTGGAYATGGTGATGAGGAAAMTCCATGAGGAACAATTGAAAATAAACATAGAGAAGTGTGTATTCCTTCAAGAATAACTTTYGTTCTTAGATTTTTTGATATCCAAGAACAGTCTCAAGATGGATCTTTCCAAAGTTGAAGTCWTYCTCAATTGGCCATCTCCTACTACTCMTTYAGAGGTAAARMATTTCCATGGTTTGTGTAGCTTTTATAGGAAATTTATCAWAAAWTTTAGTGGTATATGTGTTCCCATTATCAACACCATTAAAGGTGGAAGAAAATGCATATTTACATGGACTAATGAAGTTAATGAGTCCTTTGAATTGTTGAAGAAAAAKATTRTAGAACAACCTATCTTAGTCCTACTAGATTTTCACAAAGTGTTTAYAGTAGAATGTGATGCAAGCAATAAATCCATTGGGGGAGTCTTGAGCCAAKAAGGGAGGCAAGTTACATTTTTTAGTGAGAAACTCAATGAAGCTAAGMAAAAATACTCAACCTATGATCTTAAAATGTATGTCATGGTTYAATCAATTAGGAAATGGAGGCATTATTTGTTACCCAAGGAATTTKTAGTCTTTACTGATAATCATGCACTTAGCTTTCTGAATAGACAGGAGAAACTTAATCAGAGACATGTGAAATGGATGGAATTCTCGCAGTTCTAGATACATTTTCTATCAAGCATAAGAAAGGGATTGTGACCAAAGTAGCTGATGCTCTTAGTAGAAGACACCTAACCATCCAAACCATTCAAATGGAGAGTGTTGGAGTTCATGCCATGAATGATATGTATGCTATGGATGAGGATTTCAAAGAGGCCTACCAAATTTGCACTGAGATGACAGATAGATACCACACTGATTTCTCATATTTTCTTGTACAAGATGGTCTACTTTTGAAAGGTAGTTTATTGTGTGTCCCAAAAGCATCCGTGAGGGAAAAAATTATCAAATAAAAGCATTGTGGAAGCTTATCTTGTCACTTTGAGGTGGAAAAAATACTGGAACTTGTTAGAAGGTTCTATCACTGGCCAAAGTTGCAGATAGATGTCAGGAGCTTTGTGGAAAGTTGTTTAGTTTGTCAAAAATCCAAAGGGAACACATCTAATGAAGGGTTGTACACTCCTTTATCCATCCCTTTAAAGCCTTAGGATTCACTAAGTATATATGGACTTTGTCCTAGGTCTTCCTAAGACCAAATCTGGATTTGACAATATTTATGTTGTAGTAGACAAATTTTCTAGAATGGCACACTTCATTCCTTGTAGAACAACTCATGGTGCATCTCAAATAGTAGGGTTATTCTTTAGAAAAGTTGTAAGACTTCATGGACTGCCATTGTAAGTTATATTAGATAGGGATCCTAAGTTTTTAGGACATTTTTGGAGAACAATGTGGAAGAAACTAGGGACCGCTATTTCATTGTCATGTGCATATCAGCCATAGTCTGATGGTCAGAAAAAAGTTATAAATAGGTCCCTTGGAAACCTTTTGAGATGCCTTACCCAAGAACATGGATCCACTTGGGATGCTATCATAGCACAAGAAGAATTCTCATTCAATGATTCAGTTAATAGAAGTACTGGTTTGACTCCATTTCAGATTGTATATGGTCTCACCCTAGAGGTGTATTGGATCTCAGACACATCAAAGACATGGGAAAAAGGAGCACCCTAGTAGAAGAATTTGCTGAAGTAATGAAGAAATACATGAACAAGTGAAAACTAAACTATAGTATAGCAGTGAGAGGTATAAGGAACAGGCTGAAAAAAAGAGGAGAGACTTACAATTCAAAGTGGGAGACTTGGTGATGATACACCTCAATAAAGAGAGACTACCCAAGGAGAAAAATACAAAGCTTAGGATGAAAAATCTTGGCCCTTTCAAGATTTTGAATAAATATGGCAATAATTCCTACAAGATTGATCTACCTTCTCACATTGGTTTGTGTTATGCCCTGCATACCCGTCCCTACATTTTGTAGGCAAAATGTTGGGTCCCCCTTTTCGCCTTTTTTCTCTTTCCTTGGTTTTCTTGTTTTCTTTGTTTCTCCTCCGATATTTTCTTCCACAAGGGTTGTATTTCTTTTGTTTTTTCTTCTTGTGTCTCCGGGATCTGGTCCTAGGGTTTATTTGTTCTTTCCAGAGCTGGATTCTAGACTCTAGAATTTTCTACCATTGCATCTTCTTTCGCGAGAAGGTATGGTTGCATGGAATCCCTGGGCCCAAAGTCTAGAGGTTTTCTTGTTCCAGAGTTTGCAGAAAGAAATAAAATGCATTTTTACCCTAAGGGTATAAATAAAATTCACCTATCATTTTCACATTTACCGTGATCAAAAACTTTGAACATTTAGAGCAATTTTAAGGTGATTAAGGCAGTCTAAACAACTTTTGCTCCCTGTTCTTAGTGGTTAATTATCAGTGATTTGTAGAGTTCTTGTTCATGGTGGTTTGAAGGTGAGCTTGTTGCAGAGCACCTCCCATGCTTGTCTTTCCCGCATCTTTTGCATTTCCAGGTAAGCTTTCGACTTTTGTTTCTCTGGTTTTCAGTTTTCTGGTTTTCGGTTGTTTTTGGTTTTTGTTTCCTTTCTATTTTGCTTTTGTTTTCATCCCTAGTTTTTTCTTTTGTCACCTCCTATTGGTGGGTTGGTGCTGCTAGAGGGTTGTCTGCCCTCTATGTAGCTATAAGTTAGCTAGCTGTGTGTATATTTTGCACATTATGTAATTTCTTATGTATAAGTTTTTTATAGTCATGTATATATGTCTTGGCCCTCTGTACTTTTGGTATATATCCTGTGTGTATCCTTTTGAGCTCATTATTCCTTTTCATGTCTTCCCAATTTTTTTGAGGTCACCCTCTCGGCCAAAACTTCCTGGTTTAGACTCGGCACCTTGCTGGTTTGGGCCATGGTAGTTTTCTCTCTCCTCCATCAAGTCAGTCTTTATGGTGGATTAATTTCCCACACGAGCATTCAAAACCAGCGCGAGTGGCATTCTCTCTATGTGCATTCAAACAGTTGTCAGCATTAATGCCATAACTCCCATTTATTGCATAGCCATGTGACACCCATGTTAGCCTAGTACATCTAGCATTTTGGCCATGTCACTTAACGGTTAGTTTTCTGGACTCCGGGTCCCAAGTCTTCATTCATCCCCTTTTCACTTGCACCACATGTGTCAAAATCCTTGGAGGCCCAGGTGATGGTCAAACTTTCGAGAAGAGCTCACTCTTAAAATACTTTTATTATATTTATATCTTTCCAGAGTTTAACGTGATATAACAATTATTTTAGGAACAGGTGTGATGCGATGGTAAGATCTCCAAAGCCTGGAGTAATGTACTATGTTTCATATATATATTGATGGTCGTATTGTCTTGCAAGTTGTCTAAATATCAAACTCATCAATCATGTCTGAGGCATCTGCATCATCTCCACCAAGGAGTCTGGACCTCCCCACCACTTTGACCAGGGCATCTGCCAGAAAAAAGGCTGAGAAGGCCTTAGAGAAACTCCCACTCACGATAAAGTACTGAAAGGGAGAGGAAATCCTAGGATGAAATGTTGATTCCAAGCTCCAGTTGATCACTAACACCAGTTTTGGAGTGTGGGCCAAAATATAGGCCCTAGTGAAAATAATTTTCATACAATGGACGGCTGGGGATCCATTGGCCATCAACGTGAGCAATTCTAGGATTCTCAAAGCTGCTTGTTTCCCTTGCTCCGTGAAAGCCCCAGAGCTTATCTTTACTCTTGCAAGACACTACAATACAGTTGTCCAGGAAGTCATGCTTTCTTCCTAGTCCCAACCGGATACCCAACCCCTTTGGTGTCTTTGGATGCCGCAACTTTTTAGGAAGGTTTGGGAATTCCCCAATTTGATGATGTAGCCATCCTCACCTGGGCTCTGGCATTAGAATAATTTCAGAAGTTGGAACACATGTCCTGATAGTATCTTAACAAAAAATGGCTTAAGGTGCCAAGGAAAGACTTCAAGAAGATGAAGCTTGAAATCCCCTGGACCGAATTCAAAGAAAGAATACAAATGGGGATTATTGCACTAAGTAGGGTCTTTGGAAAACCCCATGCTCGAGAATTCTCAGCATGGATGTATTATTTCCTGCTCGACATCTCTTTCAGCAAGAAGAACTTTGACTGGGCCACAATCATCGCCAATCACATGGACCCCCAACTCCTCCAGGTCGTCAAGTCTTCCAAGTTCTACATGATGTCTTATGTTTTGTGTGCTTTGGCACAACAATGCCCCATTACAAATGGGTTATTAACAGAGGGTGTACTTGGGATTGGCCCGAGCTAGAATGCTCCCTAGGACTATTTCCCATAGATCCAGTGGGAGGCTAGTTTCCTCATCTTCTGCCAGGTGAACGACACCTTCATCTACTACAACCTCCTCACACCTACTCAAGATGCTGGATACTGGCCCTCTAAGGAGGAAATGAACTTGGTCAACTCTTATGGCCACTATTACATTCAATACTAGCAACATACATACATTCGGGTGACCTACTTCTCTGGGAAACCCTAATTATTTCCCAAACACATGGGAATAAGATAATTCTTTTGGAATACTGCCGACAGATCTTAGAGCTACACGCCCTCTTCACAGTGAAGAAGGTTACAAATTTTCCATTCCTAATCACTTGTGTGAATTATACATGTAGTTTGGCAGCAGCCAAGGAGGCTAACAATGAGCTCAAGAGTCTTGGGCTGATGGAATTCTATCTGGAGCAGAAGAACTTTGATACATTGGGAAAAATCACCTTGGAACTACCCTGGGCAACTCCCCCACATGAACATCACATGGAAGATTTTTGGGAAAATTGCTAGGATGATTTCAAGGTCTGGGGCTGACATTTCATCTGGATGATAATGGGAATGATGAAGAAGCTCAAGCTCCAAAAGTTCCCAGATGACTTCTCAGATACTGGGTCCATAGAGGACCCACAATATAAAGAAAAAGGAGTGGATAAAATGGCCCTTCCTCCAGTGAATTGGGATGTGAAGGAGGCTCCAATAATAGAGGACCTCACTCACGATGTGATCGAGTGCAGTCACACATATTTCAAGAAGGCATGCCCAAAGAGTGCATGTAAAGTTGGCCCGTTCCTACGGGGTTAAAATTCTGGAGTTGAAATCTCCTCATAGGGAGAGGATAGAGGAAAAAGGAAGGAAGGGACTCCATCTGAGGTCCCGACAACCACTCCCATAGTGGAGAAAATACAACAAATGATGGCAACCTCCTAGCAAATAAAAGACAAGTTAATCACTCGGTTGGCCACTCTGGCCATTATGACCGGACCTGTCCTCCCTCCTACTTCCCCATCACTTGTAGCATTAATGGCTCAAGTAACAAGGACCGGGGTGGAGGAAGAGCTGACGACTATGATAGATGCAGGGCCCCCATTGGTGACAAGGAGGAAGAAGAAGAAAGCTAACCCTCAACCAAAGGTGGAGCCGAAGCTTGGGATGCCTAGCATCCTTGAAATACAGATTGTCTTGTTAGACTCCCCGGAGCCAGATAATCGACCTGAGAATCCCTTGGAGACCTCCCCTCCACACGATGAGTTTTATGACATGTTTGGGATGGACGAGCTAGTAAACTTATAAGGGGAGATTAGGAAGGCAGTTGAAGAGATCGTTGCCCAAGAGGAAGTGGTGACTCCTCTCGAGAAGGAAACCGCTAAGAAGGAAGCTGCCCATGAACATGAAGTCTAGATGGAACCAGGAAAGGGACAAGAATAGATAGACATCTCTGAAGTCTCAAAGATACATATTTTAGAAATAAACACCATGGAGGAAAGGCAAATACAAAATGAGCAGTCGACATCAGCTGAGGGAACCAGACCTACGGGAACAACCATAACCTCATCTGTCATGCTCTAGATGCCACCTCCAAAGAAGGTAACATTGAGTGAGGTAGTTTTAGTAGCCGCATTGTTAAATTTTGGCCGGATGCCTCACCCACCCCCAGAGGATAGTCCAACAAAAGAAGACATCCCAACAGGTGAGGCCAAACAACAAGAGCAACAAGATGACAGACAAAACCCTGGGGATACAAATGTATGGTTTGACGCTCCTAAGGACATAGACACTGAAGTAGATTATACTAACACCACTAAGGTGGATGATGCCGGTGGACCAAAGGATATAGGTAAAGAGTTCGAAGAGGCTCAAAATACTAGGGACACACTACAGAACCTCGGACAGGATTCACATGATCAAACTCTGGCGGCAAGGCCACCCCTACCACCACAATGGTTGGTAGAATCAAGGAAGAGGAAGACTGCAACACTAGCCAAGGCCCATCTTTCCTTGGTAGAAATGATGACACAAGTACAAAATCCTCCCAAAGCAAAGAAAGTCCAGATAGTCCATAGCCTCCAGACTGGGCTGGGTGGAGATAAAGTTGCGGTAGTCACAACACCCTCCTCAGATGTAGATGAGGTGATGACAAAGGCTGAGGATTATGCAATTATAGAGATATCTCTAGGAAAGAGGGGAAATCAGGGTGAGTTAGACCTGTTGAAAGAAGTGGCCAAAGTGGTAGAGGCCCACTATGAAAAGGAGGCTCAAAAGTTCAGGGCATAAAAGGAGAAGAACACAAATCTTGTCAGACTTTTGATAGAGCTGGCCACACCCATCAATGTCATTCCTCCAGAAGCTTCCTCATCCACAACACCACTACCACAGGGTGACATCAACATGCTTACAAGTATGAAAATAAAGATGTAGGCAGTCGATGATTGGGTAGCTAAGCAGATAGGAAATGTCCAGTGTTTCCTAGAAATGACTCTCCCAGACCTATACGCCACCAGCAATGTTATACATTAGGTGAAGACTACTATTACCATCTAGGAGGGAGAGGTTGAGAAGTATGAGGCTTGGGTTAGTGAGTTAAGAGAACTCATGAGCATCGAAGAGGAAATTGGCTCTGAGGCTAGAATTTTGGGAGAGGAATCCTTTGATTTTGTCTAGACCCAGCACTCCATACTTGATCTCACATTGGAGATAACCAAGAAACTAGTAGGGGCCCTGCGGGAAAAGGTGCAAGAGATTGATTATCCTTTGAAATTATACACGATATTCATTTCCAAGGTTTCATAGGTTGATCCCTTCAGTACTGAGATATGTACTCTAGAGGAGTATGTCATAGGCAAGTTCAATGATCTGATGGAAGCTTGATTCCAGTCCCCAGAAGGAATCGATGGAGCAGTAATGTTGCAAATATCTCGCATGATGCTCTAGGGAAATGATGCGGCAAAGATGGCCACAAAATTCAAGGTAAAAACTCTAGATTTGGATGAACAGGTGGAGGCAGATAAATATCGCCCGACAAACCTAAAAGACATCAATGAGGATGGAATCTCTCAACTCTTAGAAATGTTCAATAACACTAAGGACTAGTAGGGTCCTTCAGAGTCCAGAGATTTTTATTAACAACACATTTTTGTATTCACCATTCTTGGGGTGTAAGTTCCCAGATCCTAGAGTTCCAGATCCACAGTTTTGTATTCATTTAGCGACCCGCGTCCAGGTTCTCGGGAGCTGACCAGTCATCACAGGTAGTTAACAAGGATGTCAGATAGTAGGTGACTCTAGGAGGGCATGTTGACTCGAGGCAGGTGGCCTTCCCAAGGCACCTCTCCAACATAACACCTAGCGCATCGGAGATAGTGAGCCACTCTTCCATCAATGAGGCATGTTGCCTTGATCCCTAGGGGATTGAATTTCTTCTATTCACCCTCTGGCTCTCTTCTTGAGGCTGATTCTTCCATACTTATTTTCTTGTCTCATTCTTCTGACATGTCAGACCTCTACTCTTCTTGAGATTGTTGTAGCATGGTGCAGGTAGTACTGGCCATTAGAAATTGTATTTTATTAATTGAGTGTAAAGATAAGTTAGGTTAATTTTAGGGCAAGTTTGTGTTTAAATAATAAGTCTGACTTCATTCCAAGGGTTGGCGAAATTGATGATTTTGCAGTCCATAGCTATAGAATTTTCAATTTTTAGTTCTTGTAGTTGCAGAGCTTAATGCTCCTTAGTATTTAGAAGCTTTTAGTAGATAGATGCTCCCCTGGAGTTGTTGATGTACTCACTAGTGATGCTGGATCACCATTAATGAAGAAAGAAGGATTCTAGCAATGTTGTTGTTGGTCTCTTGATCTCTGACTTAATGTTTTTCATGTTGTATGTTTCTTATGTCCCTTTCTCTAGTATATTAAGTAGATTAACGACCTTATTTTCCCCTCACTATTGGATACATATGAACTGATGGTTGTGCGTGCATTCAGTATTTTAGTGTAGCATGTTAGAGCTTGGTTGATGTTTTAAATGTATTTTCATGACTATAGATAGATGGATTATTTCTAACCCTGCCCTATCTTTTGAATTTTTTGTGGTAACTAACAAATGCTTGTAGGAGACCCTACTTACCTAAATCCCCGAAGAAGATGAGCCAATATAACCATCTACCCTCCAAAAAAAAATAGTCACAATACCCAACTTAGCTCCTGCACTGTTGAGACCTGACTCTCAGGTGCTTGAAGGCCCAGAGAATCTCATTTCTCTGAATATCCTTTATAGGCAAAGTTGGCCAGTACTTCGGTCCCTGGTGACAACTTACCTCTATTGACAGATCCGGTCACAAACCCCCGTCAACATAAACTAGCGCTAGAAGAAGGGAATGAGGTCGTCCCCTTTTGAGGATTTAGATTTTATGCCGCCTGAGGGTTCCCCAAGCCTTAGTTTTAGGAAGAAGACCTTTAGTGGGATTGGATCATTTTCACTAGCCTGATTTGAAAGAATTCTTAGATCAGCTCCCAATCCTGGGAGGTTTTTTGAACTTGGGCCTCTCGCTTGAAAGAAATGGACCCCAAAAGCCAAGCCAGCTAACATTCTCTGGGGATCTACTACGTCTCAAAATACCCAATTCTCCCAAACAACCCCAGGCATTAACATTCAGCCTCACCAAAATCCAACACCCATGATGGTTGTTTACTTTGGCAACACTAGGTCCCTGATGGGAACTTTCCCAGGTGTAACCAACGATCTCCCTGCAGACCTGGAAAAGATTTGTCCCTGATATGAGCACTTAGGCTCACAAACCACAGAAGAGCATATATAGGCATACAAAGATGCCATGAATCAATACTAGATCCAACATTAAGACGTTGTAACCCAGATGTTCCCTATGTCCCTGGGATAGAACGAACTGAACTGGTAGCTTAACCTGCCCGCCAAATCGATCAATAGTTGGCAGGACATGGAGGATGCCTTTTTGGTCGCCTTTCGCGTACACTTGGAGCCAGCGTGGTCCCATAGCTAGTTCATCTCCACTAGGAAGGAACCAAATGAACCCCTTGCAGCATTCAACCATAGGTTCCAATGCACCTTAAAGTGGTGCAAAGGTCCTTTTATCCCATCCCTGGAGGTGACAATCCAGACATACCTGAATACAATGGACCCTTTCGTTATCACTCTCCTATGGAGAACTACCGGCCCCACTGACTGGGATACTTTGGTGAAAGTTTGCAACCAAGCCTTGGAGTTGTCCTGTGGTCTGAACAAATCTTTGGGCATGATTGGGTAGAGCATGCCTTTTAGCATGATCCCCGGTGGAACTTCTTACATCAAGGGATACAACCCCAATCAGGCAATGGGTTCCCCTACGATGGCCATGAATCCTTCACCACTGCTGATAGACCAATAGGGCTAGTACGTATACCCATCGCAAGCCCAAATAATACTAGGTCTAGATTTCATTCTCTGGAACTAGCTGCAACAAACACAGTAACCACAAACACAACCTTCTAGAGTGTCTTTCTTCTAGTCTCCCATGGATGGAGGATTGTCACCCTCGACTCAAGTACCTACTGCTGCCTTTCCTGGGAACCAACCACAACAGCCATCACATTGTGATGCGAACACCCAACTGTCCACCGAGGTTGAATCCCTTCGGCGACTATTTTTCTCACTAACTATGGACATGGGATAGTTGAAGGTGGGGTCTCTTGCACCCCACAACACCAACTCCCAGAGAGGGAATGTCTTCTCTAGCCAATTAAATAACAATGTTAGAGGAAGGAATTACAACAACGGGCCTTGGCCCAACCAATAGCAATGGAACAAAAATGCTAACACCAGAGGTCCTCCTCTAAACCAAAACACTAATCAGGGTGGTGTTGGACCTTCCCATTTCACGCCAGTCGCAGAACTCCAGCCCCTGACCAACTGGTGTAGATTGCACGACACCGGCTCTCATTCTGAGGTGAATTGTTCCATGCTAGAGAAATTCATCATGATCTCCCAGCTAGATAGACAACAAACTACTGATTCTACTCCCCTGGAACCCCCCATTCAAGAGCCCACTCATGGTGCCTTCACCTATGAGACCATCTTCTTTGGAGTAGACAAAGGAGACAAAGAAGAACACGGACTACAGGGGTTCTTTGACGAATCTATTCCGGCCTTTGAGGCCAATGCCTTCACCAACCCATGGACTCCCTACAACACCCAAAGTTAGGCTAGTAAAGGACTGGTTTACACGCCCACACCTCCCAAAGACACCCCTCCCCAAGATAACATAACCGATTGCCCCTTTCCATCGAAAGGGTCTAGCTCTAACCAAGCTAAGGACCCGGCTGAGGGAAGAAAACAATTCCCTGGGGGGAGGTTTGACATCACAAAGGTGTTAGAATGAACTACCACCTCCATGACCTTGATGGAGGTTTTGCTAAACTATCCCGAGTAGAGGAAGTCCCTTCTGAAGCTCTTGGGACACCTAAAAACTGTCAAATGCCCACCCAAGACTATCACTTTTGATGATGCCAATGCGGCTATCTTCTAGGGAAACATTGAGGATCCTCCCTTCTTACTAGGCTTAAACATACATGGGAAGAACCTTTACAATTTCTTGGTAGATTCAGGAGCTTTGGGTAACATCATGCCCCTATCCATATGCTAGAAGCTCGGATTTCATCCTACTCCATCTAATGGCACAGTAGTCCAGCTTGACAAGACTGCTATAAAAATGGTAGGTGAGCTAAAGAAGATCTAGATTCAGCTCATCCAAGACCCCAAGATAGCAAGTGTAATTGACATCCAAGTGGTGGACATCCCAGAGACTTATGGGATGTTTCTAAGTCACAATTGGTCCAAGTCCCTTAATGGATATTTCTCCACTGAATTTTCCCACTTGTGGCTCCCCTGGGAGGGAGAATCTAACCAGATCCAGGTAGAAAGTGAGCCTAGGATGAAACAAGCCCTCACCAAAGTTGGGAGGGTGAATGAATTCCTCTTCTCTGAGACTTCTCCTGAGCGGTACCGACCCCTAGAAATCTTAACCTTTGATTTTACCCCCGGGGAGGATACCATTATTTCTCAGAGGATGTAGGACCTAGACAAAATACTAAGGCATGAAGTTAACTAACAAGGTACCGCAGCGACCCCCGCTACACTCTTATCCAGCACTTGGTACCAGGTGCATTATCAGAAACATTCATAACTAGAGTGTGAGCCCTATTTTTCTGATGCTACTTGACACATCAATGCCCTCCTAGAGAAGGAACACTCTTTGGATATGCCTGGACCCAACAATCATTCTGGTGGTATCCCCATGATGCTACCTATCCAGGAATCCCAACCACAGGCTTTTCTAGGGGAAAACCTCACCCAAGTGATATCAGAGCCAGAGGAAACTCCTCCCAACCTTCCCAAAAATAATCCAAAGGCCACTTTGCCTTCCCAGCCCCAGACAACAAATAGTGACTTGTGGACTCATAAGTTTTATGGGTCCCGATCCAAACAAGGCTGTGGGACCAGAGTGGAACTGATCAAACCACGAGGGAAATCCTTCCTCACATCTTATAGGCTGCAGTTCAACTACACAAATAATGTTATGAAGTATGAGGCCTTGGTCCTTGGAATCTTATTTGCACTACGAAAGGGAATCACTCGTGCCTCCAGGCACTGGGTGATTCAGAGTTGATCGTAAAGCAAGTCCATAGCCAATACACCTATCATGATAAAAGGCGAGCTGCATACCATAACCAAGCATTGAGCCTCATCAAAGTTTTTGATGCCTTCAACATTGAACTCATTCCCCGAAAAAGAAACTATGTTTTGGATGCTCTCATTGTATCCGCCAGTACCCTTGAGCCAATGGCCGGCTCCCCGCTCCAAAAATTCTCCATTGAGATGATCCCCACCCCGTCCATCCTAGACAATGTCACCCACTTTTAGGTTTTTGAAGATGATCAACATATCCTGGCCTTCATGGCCAACGTTGGTGTTTTTGAGGACCAGATAGTGGAGGAAAAAGACCACGATGATACTAGGCAGGGTGAAGGAGACAATGGGATCATATACTTACTGACCAACACCATCCCTAAGGGGATGGTAGCACTAGAAAAAATCTTTGACTCATACCCTCAGGGCTAAAAGAAGATATCATACTCCTCTGAGGGGGGAAAATTTGAAAAAGTAAACATCAACCAGGCTGGTTAAGAAAAACTAGTACACACTGGCACCTCCTGCTCCCCCGAGGAGAAGGAGAAGATTCTCCCAGTTCTTTGAGAATACATTGATGTAATCACATGGGGGTATGAGAATTTGAAGACCTATGATACATCCATCATGATCCATACCATCCCACTAAAACCTGATCCTAAGCCCTTTCGGTAAAAGAAAAGACTGGTCAACCCACTAATTGAGCCTCTGATTCATCAGGAGGTTCAAAAACTGCTATTAGCCTGGATCATCTTTCCAAATCGGCATACTACATGGGTTGCCAACCTTGTCCCTATGAGGAAGAAAAGTGATGAGATCTGCCTTTGCATGGATTTTTAAAATTTAAACAAGACATCTAAGAAGGATAATCACCCACTCCCCTCTTTAAATGAGGTATTGAAAATCATGAATGGATCACAAATGATGTCCTTCCTAGATGGGTACTCTGGGTATAACCAAGTCATAGTTAAGTATGAAGATAGAGAAAAAATGACATTCACCACCAAATGGGGAACATTTGCATACCGAAGGATGCCCTTTGGTCTGATCAATGCAGGGGCTACATTTTAGATGGCTATGGACATTGCGTTCAAAGGCCTAGTGAACCGGTGCATAATCATCTACATGGATGATTTGACCATCTTTTCCCAGGATAAACATGATCATTCCACCCACCTCACCCAAATTTGCAAGAGATGTCACCGGTAGAGAATATCCCTCAACCCCAATGTATATTTGGGGTCACTGAAGGGAAGTTGCTCGGGCATATTGTCTCTGAGAGGGGTATATCCATTGACCCTGAGAGAGTTGAAATGCTACTGAATCTACAGATGCCCGACAGCAAGAAGGAAATGAGATCTTTCTTCAGGAAGATAAATTTTGTCTGGTGGTTCATAACTAGATTCGTCAGGATAGTAAAGCCACTCAATGAAATGATGAAGAAAGACACGAAGATTGAGTGGAGTCCTGAGGAAAAGCGGGCATTCGCTCAGATTAAACAAATGATTATGGAGGCACCAGTCTTGGCTAGTCTAGACTATTCCCTCCCCTTCCACATGTATTCCTTTTCTTCACTGCATTCTACCACAATAGTTTTGACCTAGAAAGTCGAAGGGGAAGAAGGACCAATAGCCTTCATGAGCTCCCCCTTTAAGAACATCAAAGTCTGGTATTCACCTTTGAAAAAGCAGGCCTTTGCTCTCGTTTGTGCTGTGAACAAATTCTGGCATTACATTCTCCAAAGAAAAGTGCATACTATCATCCTGGACCAAGTTGTTAAGTCTCTACTGCTATAGAGTGAATTGGGTGAAAGATGGGGGAAATGGATGGCCATCCTCCAAGAATACGATTTGGAAATGCAACCCATGAAGATAGTCTGGGGCCAGGGACTAAGTAGAGCGATGGCAAGAGAGACTCCCAACATCAAATGCCAAACATACACAGTGGAGTCCATCACTCAAGATCCGTGGTATACCAACCTAGTATACTTGTTGTTGAACAATAGAAGCCCAAAGGAGCTACCCCCAAACAAAAATCACACCCTGCAGTTGAAAAGTGCATACTTTATGATAAAAAATGGAATTCTTTTATGCGGGAATTATGAAGGGGTATACCTCTGGTGCATAGATAGGGACCAGGCCATGAAAATGATCAAGGAATTTCATGGGTAGTTTGGAACTGAGCATGTCTCAGCTGATGCCACCGCCCATTAGATCCTCTAGGCCAGGTACTATTGGCCGTGTATCTTCAAAGATGTCTACACTCACGTTAGGAGATGCCATACTTGTCAAACAACAACACATCATGAGCGGAACACGACCATGCCCCTGCAGCCGGTCTTCGAAGCTAGACCCTTGGCCCAATGGGCACTTGACTTTATCAGGGAAATCAACCCCAACTCATCTGTCAACCACCAATATATTTTGACTACTACCGACTATTGCACCCGGTGGTCTGAAGTGATTCCTTGTAAAAACAACACTACAGATGTAGTCATAAAATTTATGGAAGAAAACGTTGTCACAAGATTTGGAATGCCATTTTCTATAGTATGTGACAATGGTCCAAAATTTTCTTTGGAACAATTAATTGAATGGAACTACAATAGAAAGATCACTCTGAAGTTTTCTAGCAACTATTACCCCTAGGGAAATGGCGTTGAATCAACCAACAAGAATATACTTGAGGTGATCAAATATCTGCTATAACAGAACCCCCGAGACTGGCACCAAAAGTGTAGATTCACACTCTAGGTGGATTGTATACTAATAAATGCAGCCCTAGGGACATCCCCATTTCACCTATTTTATGGCCAGAATCCAGTATTCCCCATCAACTTATAGATCCCGGTCTTACAGTTCATGCAAGAATTCAGCAACCGGGACAACATCATGGAAGTTTGACTCCTCAACCTGATACAGATGGAGGAACAAAGAGACGCAACCCTTGATAATTTTGCACATCACCAAGCAGTAGTAAAATGATGGTTTGACAGAAGAGCCTAGTATAAGGCCTTTCAGATTTCAGACTTGGTCTTCTTGTGGGACAAGGCCCAGGAAAAGAAGGGAAAACACACCAAGTTTTAGTGGCTCTGGCTTGGACCATACTTGATATCTAAGATATACGAGGCAAACACTTATCACCTCAACACTATGACTGAAGAAGCCATCCCTTTGCCTGTCAATGGGCATTTTCTCAAGCATTACTTTGAATAAGTTAGGCAGTGAGTTGGCCCCAAAATTGTAATATATGTATATTTCTTGCTTGTAAATACTCTTTCCCGGTGCTCCATTTGGAACACCCCGTACGTAGTTCTTGCTGACCACCCTCTGGGGTCGCCTTTTCTTGGTTTTTTCATTTGCTTTTGGTTTCTTGTTTTCTTTCTCTTTTCAGGTTCCAAACATGTTACCTACATCTTGTAGACTGGTATGATTTTCATAACATCTAGTCTTTGGAAGGGTAACTTTAGTATTTTGAATAGTTTGGAATCTATTATTAGCATGGTAGAATTTGTCCGCACTCCAGAGTAATTTTGTAAGTATGGTAAAAGGTTATGGGTAATCTTCATCAGATCCACATCTTGACAATCCGAACATCGGTTAACAGAAAATTCAAGAAGCAAGTAATCGGACACCTTGAGGGCATATCGTTTGTACTAATTAACTGACCAAGTCTAAAAATCATTTAAAATATTTTGGGTCCAGAAGTTTCTCTCCTATTTGGTAATTTAAAGATGGGTGCAAGGTGAAAGAAGTACCGCCATTAAAATTAGCTAAGCTTAAGGTTCATGGTGAAAGGAGCACCGCCTTCCCATCCAGAAAAGGAAAATAAAAGAAAGAACTGAAGAATGGAGAATTCTGGCATCTAGGGAAAACATGCAAAGATATGACAACTTTGGTTTGATTTGTTAGTTCCTCCTCTCTGTTTCTCCTGGAGGTCATCGGCTTGATTTTCTTCCAAAGAACACACTTCACAACTGAAGAAGGGCCGAGAGATTTGAATCATTGATGAGCTAGATTTTCTCAGACGCCTCAGCTTGTGCAGGTAGAATGCTCCAGGTAAAGTTTTATTTTGGTTTTTCTAACCAAAGATTCCAAATTTCTTGAATGCATTAAGGCATCTGTCTTAGATAGTCACCATTTATTATGCCTTGCATACCCGTCCCTACATTTTGTAGGCGAAATGTTGGGTCCCCCTTTTCCCCTTTTTTCTCTTTCCTTGGTTTTCTTGTTTTCTTTGTTTTTCCTCCGGTTTTTTCTTCTGCAAGGGTTGTCTTTCTTTTGTTTTGTCTTCTTGTGTCTCTGGGATCCGGTCTCGGAGTTTGTTTGTTCCTTCTAGAGCCAGATTTTGGACTCTGGAATTCTCTACCATTGTGTCTTATTTCGTGAGAAGGTATGGTTGCATGAAATCCCTTGGCTTGGAGTCTAGAGGCTTGCTTGTTTTGGAGTTTGTGGAAAGAAAGAAAACACATTTTTACCCTAAAGGTATAAATCGAAGTCACCTGTCATTTTCACATTTACCGCAATCAAACACTTAGAGCATTTAGAGCGATTTTAAGGTGATTAAGGCAGTGTAAACAACTTTTGCTCCTTGTGCTTAGTGGTTAATTATCAGTGATTTGCAGAGTGCTTGTTCATGGTGGTTTGAAGGTGAGATTTTTGTAGAGCACCTCCTATGCTCATCTTTCCCGCATCTTCTGCATTTCCAGGTAAGCTTTCGGCTTTTCTTTCTCTGGTTTCCAGTTTTCTGGTTTTAGTTTGTTTTTTTATTTTTGTTTCCTTTCTGTATTGCTTTTGTTTTCATCCTTGGTTTTGTCTTATTTCATCTCCCATTTGTGGGTTGGCACTGCTAGAGGGTTGTCCGCCCTCTATGCAGTTGTAAGTTATCTAGCTGTGTGTATATTTTGCACATTATGTAATTTCTTATGTATAGGTTTTGTATAGTCATGTATATATGTCTTGGCCCTCTGTACTTTTGGTATATATCCCATGTGTATCCTTCTATGCCCATGTTGAGCTCACCGAGCCTTTTCGTGTCTTCCTAGTTTTGTTGAGCTCACCCTCTCAGCCAAAAATGCCTAGTTCTGACTCGAAACCTTGCTGGTTTGAGCCATGGTGATTTTCTCTCTCCTCCATCGAGTCAGTCTTTATGGTGGATTAATTTCCCATGTGAGCATTCAAAACCACCCCAAGTGGCATTCACTCCATGAGTGTTTGGACAGTTGTTAGTGTTAATGCCATAACTCCCATTTACTGCATGGCCATGTGACACCCACGTCAGCCTAGTACGACTAGCATTTCAGCCATGTCACTTAATGGTTAGTTTTTCGGACTCTGGGTCCCAAGTCTTCATTCACCCTCTTTTCACTTCCACCACATGTGTCAGAATCCCTGGAGGCCCGTGTGATGGTCAAACTTTCGGGAAGAGCTCGCTCTTAAAATCCATTTATTATATGTATATCTTTCTAGAGTTTGACGTGAACTAACAATTCTTTCAGGAACAGGTGTGATGCGATGGTAAGATCTTTGTAGCCTGAAGTAATACTGTGTTTTATATATATACTGATGGTCACCTTGTCTTGCAGGTTGTTCGAATATCAAACTCATCAGTCATGTCTGAGGCATCTACATCATCTCCACCTAGGAGTCCAAACCTCCCCACCACTTTGACCAGGGAAGCTGCCGGAACAAAGGCCGAGAAGGCCTTAGAGAACTCCCACTCACGATGAAGTACCGAAAGGGAGAGGAAATCTTAGGATCAAAGTTTGATTCCAAGCTCTAATTGATCATCGACGCTAGTGTCGGAGTGTGGGCCAAAATGGAGGCCCTAGTGAAAATAAGGTTCATACAATAGATGACCGGGGATCCATTGGCCATCAACGTGGGCAATTCTGGGATTCTCAAAGCTACTTGTTTCCCCTACTCTGTGCAAGCCCTGAATCTTATCCTCACTCTTTTAGGACACTACAATACATCTGTCTAGGAAATCATGCTTGCTTCCCCAGTCCCAACCGGATACCCAACCCCTATGGTGTCGCTGGACACCGTGACTTTTTAGGAAATGTAGGGAATTCCCCAATTTGATGATGCAGCCATCCTCACTCGGGCTCTAGCCTTAGAAGAATTTCAGAAGTTGGAACACATGGCCCAGAAATATCTTAACAAAAAATTTCTTAAGGTGCCAAGGAAAGACTTCAAGAAGATGAAGTCTGAAATCCCCCAGACCGAATTGAAAGAAAGCATACAAATGGTGATTATAGCATATAAATAGGGTCTTTAGGCAACCCCAGGCCCGAGAATTCTTGGCATGGATGCATTATTTCCTACTCAACATCTCTTCTAGCAAGCATGACTTTCACTAGGCCACAATCATCACCAATCATGTCAACTCCTAACTCCTCCAGGTCGCCAAGTCTTTGAAGTTCTACATGACATCTTATGTTTTGTGGGCTTTGGCATAAAAATGCCCCATTACAAATAGGTTATTAATAGAGGGTGTACTTGGGATTGGACTGGGCCAAAATGCTCCCTGGGATTATTTCCCATAGATCCACTGGGAGGCTAGTTTCCTCAGCTTATGCCGGGTGAACGATGCATTCATCTACTACAACCTCCTCACACCTACTCGAGATGCCAGATACCGGATCTCTAAGGAGGAAATGGACTTGGTCAGCTCTTATGGCCGCTATTACATTCAATACCAGCAACATACATACATTCAGGTGACCGGCTTCTCTAGGAAACCCTACTTATTGCCCAAACACTGTGGGAATAAGATAATTCTTTTGGAATACTGCCGACAGATCTTAGAGCTGCACGCCCTCTTCATGGTGAAGAAGGTTACAAACGTTCCATTTCCAATCACTTGTGGGAATTATACGTGTAGTTTGGAAGTGGCTAAGGAGGCCAACAATGAGCTCAAGAGTCTTGGGTCGATGGAATTCTATTTGGAGCAGAAGAACTTTGATCCACTAGGAAAAATCGCCTTGGCACTACCCCGGGCAGCTCCCCCACATTAACATCACATGGAAGATTTTTGGGAAAATTGTCAAGATGATTTCGAGGTCTGGGGCTGGCATTTCATTCAAATGACAATGGAAATGATGAAGAAGCTCAAGCTTCGGAAGTTCTTGAATGACTTCTTAGATACTGGGTCCACAAAGGACCCATAATATAAAGAAAAAGGAATGGATAAAATGGCCCTTCCTCCAGTGAATTAGGATGTGCAGGAGGGTCCAATAATAGAGGACCTCAGTCACGATGTGATCGAGCGTAGTCACGCATATTTCAAGAAGGCATGATCGAAGAGTACATGTAAAGTTGGCCCGTTCCTACGGGGTTAAACTTCCAGAGCTGGAACCTCCTCACAGGCTGAGGACATAGGAAAAAGGAAGGCAGGGACTCCATCCCAGGTCCCAACAGCCACTCCCATAGTGGAGCAAATGCAACAAACACTGGCAGCCTCACAAAAAATGAAAGACAAGTTAATCACTCAGTTGGCCACTCCAGCCGTTATGACCAGACCTATCCTCCCTCCCACTTCCCCATCACTTGCAGCATTAATGGTCTGAGCAACGGGGACCGAGGCGGAGGAAGAGTTTGCGTCCATGCTAGACACAGGGCCTCCATTGGTGACAAGGAGGAAGAAGAAGAAATCTAATCGTCAACCAAAGGTGGAGCCAAATCTTGGGATGCCCAGCATCCCTGAAATATAGATTGTCTCATTAGACTCCCCAGAGTCAGACAATCAGCCTGAGAATCCCCTAGAGACCTCCCCTCCACACAATGAGTTTGATGACATTTTTGGGACGGACGAGCTAGTAAACTTACAAGGGCAGATCAAGAAGGCAGTTGAAGAGATTGCTGCCCAAGAGGAAGTGGTGACCCCTCTCGAGAAGGAAACCTCTGAGAAGGAAGCTTCCCATGAACAGGAAGTCTGGATGGAACCATGAAAGGGACAAGAACAGATAGACATCTCTGAAGTCCCAGAGATACAGATTTTGAAAATAAACAACATGGAGGAAAGGAAAATACAAAATGAGTAGCTGACATCAGCTGAGGGAACTGGACCTATAGGAACAAGTGTAACATCAGCTTCCATGCTCCAAATGCCACCTTTGAAGAAGGTAACATTCGGTGAGGTAGTTTCAGTGGCCGCATTGTTAAATTTTGGCCAGATGCCTCACCCACCCCTAGAGGATACTTTGGCAAAAGAAGACATCCCAGCAGGTGAGGCCAAAGAACAAGAGCAGTAAGACAAGGGATAGAACCCTAGGGATATAAATGTATGGTCTGACACTGCTAAGGACGTAGACATCAGAGAAAATGATACTAACGCCACTAAGGTGGATGATGTCAATGGAACAAAGAATACAGGAAAAAAGTCTGGAGAGGCTCAAAATAATGGGGACACACTACAGAAATCCAAAGGGGATTTACATCATCAAACTCTGGTGGCAAGGCCACCCCTACCACCACAATGGTTGGTAGAATAAAGGAATAGGAAGACCCCAGCACCAGCCAAGGCCCATCTTTCCTTTGTAGAAATGATGGCACAAGCACAAAATCCTCCCAAAGAAAAGAAATCTCAGACAGTCCATACCCTCTAGACTGGGCTGGGTGGAGATACAGTTGCGGTAGTCGCAACACGCTCCCTACATGTAGATGATGCGATGGCAAAGGCCGAGGATTACACAATTACAGAGATATCTATGGGAAAGAGGGGAAAGCAGGGTGAGTTAGACCTGTCGAAAGAAGTGGCCAAAGTGCTAGAGGCCCACTATGAAAAGGAGGCTCAAAAGTTCAGGGCAGAGAAGGAGAAGAACGTAAATCTTGTCAGACTTTTGACACAGTTGGCCCAACCCATCAATGCCATTCCTCTGGAATCTTCCTCATCTGGAACACTGCTCCTATAGGGTGACATCAACGCGCTTAGAAGTATGAAAAGAAAGGTGCAGGTGGTTGATGATTGGGTAGCTGAGCAGATAGGAAATGTCTGGCGTCTCCTAGCAACAACTCTCCTAGATCTATATGCCACTGAAAATGTTATACATCAAGTGAAGACCACTATTATCATATGGGAGGGAGAGGTTGAGAAGTAGGATGTTTGGGTAAGTGAGTTAGGAGGACTGATGAGCATCAGAGAGGAAATTATCTCCGAGGCTAGAATTTTGGGAGAGGAATCCTTTGATTTTGTCTAGACCTAGCACTCAAGACTTGATCTCACATTGGAGATAACCAAGCAACTGGTAGGGGCCCTGCGGGACAAGGTTCAAGAGATCAATTATTCTTTGAATTTATACATGACATTCATTACCAGGGTTTCAGAGGTTGATCCCTTCAGTATTGAGACATGTACTCTAGAGGAGTATGTCATAGGAAAGTTTGATGAGATGATATAAGCTCAATTCCACTCCCTGAAAGGAATCGATGGAGCAGTAATGTTGTGAATATCTCGCATGATGCTCCAGGGACATGATGCGGAAAAGATGGCCGCAGAATTGAAGGAAAAATATCTAGATCTGGCTGAACAGGTGGAGGCGGCTAAATATTGCCGAGAAAACATAAAAGACATCGATGAGGATGGAATTGCTCAGCTCTTAGAAATGTTCAGGTACACTAAGGAATAGTAGGGTCCTCCGGAGTCCAGAGATTTTCACCAACAACACATTTTTGTATTCATCATTCTTGGGGCGTAAGTTCCCAGATCCCATAGTTTTGGATCGACAGTTTTGTATTCATTCAGAAGCCTGCATCTAGGTTCTCCAAAGCCAACCGATCATCATCAGGTAGTTAATAAGGATGTCAAATAGTAGGTGACTCCATCAGGGCACGTCGGCTCGAGGCAGGTGGTCTTTCCAAGGCACCGCTCCAACATAACACCTGGTGCATCAGAGACAATAAGCCGCTCTTCCATCAACCATCAATGAGGCATGTTGCCTCAATCCCTGAGGGATCAAATTTATTCTATTCTCCCTCTAGCTCTCTTCTCAAGGCCAATTCTTCCATACTTCTTTTCTTGTCTCATTCTTTTGACATGTCAGACCTCTGCTCTTCTCAAAGTTGTTGTAGCGTGGTGCAGGTAGTACCGGCCATCAGAAATTGTATTTTATTGATTGAGTGTAAAGATAACT
>MU226440.1:94334-108397 GCA_018584345.1 Thuja plicata
TAGCGTGGTGCAGGTAGTACCGGCCATCAGAAATTGTATTTTATTGATTGAGTGTAAAGATAACTTAGGTTAATTTTAGGGCAAGTTTGTGTATAAATAATAAGTCTGACCTCATTCCAAGGGTCAGTGAAATTGATGATTTTGTAGTCCATAGCTATAACATTTTCAGTTTTTAGTTCTCATAGTTGTAAATCTCAATGCTCCTTAGTCTTTAGAATATTTCAGTAGATAGATGCTCCCCTGGATTCGTTGATGTACTCACCAGTGATGCTGGAACATCATTAATGAAGAAAGAACGATTCTGGCAATGTTGTTGTTGGTCTCTCAATCCCTAACTTAATTCTTTTCGTGTTGTATGTTTCTTATGTCCCTTGCTCTAGTATATTAAGTAGATTAATGACCTTCTTTTCCCCTCACTGCTGGATACGTATGAACTGATGGTTGTGCGCACAGTCAGTATTTTATTGTAGCATGTTAGAGCTTGGTTGATGTTTTAAATGTATTTGCATGACTATAGATTGATGGATTATTTCTAACCTTGCCCTATCTTTTGAATTTTATATGGTAACTAATGAATGCTTGCAGGAGACCCTACTTACCTAAATCCCTAGAGAAGATGAGCTGAGATAACCAACTATCCCCCTGAACAAAATAGTCACAACGCCCAACTTGGCTCCCGCACCATTGAGACCCAACTCTCACGTGCTTGAAGGCCCAAAGAATCTCATTTCTCCAGATATCCTTTACAAGCAAAGTTGGCCATTACTTCGGTGCCTGGTGAAAACTTACCTCTGTTGATGGATCTAGTCACAAACCCCCATCAACAGTTTGTCTATGATTTTTAATGTTGCAGACATCTATGCTTATAAAGGTGTTGTTAGTATTAATGATCGTGTAGGTATTTTAGAGCCTCCTACTCTCAAACCACTCAAGGACATGCCCCAAGCAACTCCCCCTGAGATTGAAAGCATCCTAGATAAGAGAGTAAACAAGTATTCTAGGAGGGCCACTTACTATGAGTACTTAGTCTAAGAGACTTGAGTTACTTGAGACTTGAGCTACTTTTGATATGGGGAGTATGGTGGAGGGCACCTCCTACAGCTTCTATTTTGATGTTAGTTTGATTGTAATAAGGTATGAATCCTTTGGATCACCCTAGTGTGTATGTGTGGGTCTATTTTGTAAGGTGAAGGACCCTAAGGTAAGTTATAAACCTTAAGCGTGCCTGAAACCATGTTAGACCAGTCTAGTCTCTTTTAGCTATTTTTTGTCCTTAGGTTGAATACTATGTTTTTTAGCCTTAGTATAGGTTCTTGGCATCTTTTCGATCACTCCTAAATCCTTGGAGGTTGGTAGTGTTGGCATCTTGCTCAAAATTGCAACTTTGACAAATGTTGCTAAAAAGTTATCTTTTTGCAAAATGTTGCATGAGCAACTTTTGCAAAATGTTTCTCGAGGAATGACAAATCAATTTGAAATAGACACACCAACTTCTTGGAGCATCTATAATGCCAAGATGATGGTATTTGATGTCCTTATGCCTTCTAGGAAAAGAAGACACTGTGTACAGATCTTAATGTTCAGAGAAGGAAATAGAAGAGTTTTCTGAGTTATTTGGCATGTGTACGACTTGGTACAGATTCATCTAGTGAAACTAGTTGCATAACTTTGTAATGTTTTGAGTTCCTTTAACATTCCAGTTGGTTTCATTCATTTTTGTGAAGTTACATAGGAGTTAGAGCTTTTTGTTTGGTCACTGTCTGAGAATCCCTCTCTTACTGGGTCTGCTCCAAACATGTGACCCTAACTTGGGATTTATCTAGTGGATCTTCTTGGCCACTTGGAAAATACAAGCTAGGGTCATGCACTTTAAGATTTGAAAGGCTCAGGAGCTCAATGTTGGTTCCATGAATTTTAAGACAAAGCCCTAGGCTAATTATCCCTATGTAATTAGCCTACTTTTTAGGTACAGTCACATGCATGTGAATTATATGGTTGAAAGGGTCAAACCAATGGTGGATCTAGGTCATTTTGGGATAGAGGAAGTTATCCAAGTCCTTGTGCTCACTCTGTGAACCCACCTTAGATTACTTGCTTAGTAATCCAAGCCTAACCTAGTTAATTAGGTCTGTGAGCTTTCCAAGAGTTTAGTGGTGTAGAAGTAGAGTGGAGTCCTAAGGCCTTGGAAGTTTTCAATACTCCATAAAGGGTATCTAGAACCCACTTTAGATCAGTCGGATCCTTCTATAATAGAAAGTTATGCTTAAAAAACACTCTGGACAAGGCTACAAGAGAATTTAGACCAGTTAGTGTTTGGCTAACCTTGGGTCTATAGAACTGGATCCATTGGTGAATTATCAACCCTTGGGGTCTAAACAAAGTGTACCATCTCTTGGATTGATCACTTAGAGTCTCTGGTGAAAAGTTTTACTCTTTGGCTTGGGTTTAGGGAAAGTGTCCGTAAAGGCAAAATTGAAAAATTTGGTGTTTTGGTTTGAAAAGCCCATTTGAGATCAGAAGAGTGACTTGGCCTCTTGAGAAAGTTGTTAGACATCCTAGTATGACAAGTGTGGGTTTGGAGTGCTTGGTCAGACAGTTTGAGGTAGCTAATAAGAGTTTGAGTCTACCTAGGTCTTCCTGCAGTGCACTCTGCATAAGATTAGAGGTAATAAAGAAAAACCCCAATAATGTTTACTTCAAACATTACACTTTCTTATTACAAGTAATTTTATATGTGGGTAATAAATATTTCACAAAGATCATGGTGTTTAGATTCTATCTTGCCTAAGATAGGGCCTGCTAGCATTTCAAATAAGAACACTTTCAACGTAAAGATACCGAGTACCCATTGCACACCAAAGTCCAATTGATAGTATAAATACATAATAATATCACGTATAATATTCTAAATCATCGTACCTCATTCAGAAAGAAAATAATAATCATGGAAAGTGAAAAAAACGCAATAGGTCATGAGTTTGACGTGAAGAACAATGATATTTAATGTGAGACAAAACACAAACATTACAATAATTTATCCCAGCTGCCATTCAAGCGAATCCCCCATCCAACAACTCGTGATTTGGTGGGCATACCCACACAAGAAAGTATTCTTCTAGCTTACAAACTACGCTGTTGTTGGAGACCCTCTAATCTCCCCTACTTAAGGCTCGAGGTCAATATATTAATCTCCCCTCATATATTATAGATCTTCCCTTCTCGTATATTATCAATATGCAGTTGAAAATTTGTAGTTTTTACAATGAATCAGAAGCCCCATGTTGTGGTAGTGCCATTCCCAGCCCTGGGCCATTCCATCCCTTTTCTGGACATGGCAAAGCAGCTTGCTTCATACGGTCTAACCGTCACTTACATCACAACAGCTGCTAACGTCCCCTACCTGCAACACCATGTCATAGAAGCTGCAACCAATAGCCTCGATCTTCACCTAGCATTTATTCTGACACCCATTGTGGAAGGCCTAGAAGGACGTGAAAGTGCCAACCTTCTTCCAAGGTCAGCCCACGCCCTTATTTTTTAGTTAGCAGAAGAGATTCAATAACCTTTTGATCTCTGGATCGAACAGCTCCAAGGTGAAACTGAAACAGAAGCTCCCGTCTGTGTAGTTCACGACATTTTCATGGGATGGGCTCGTGAAAGTGCACAAAAGAACAATATTTATTCCATTGAGTTCAACACCTCAGGGGCCTTTACGGTTAATCTGTTGTACTCCATCTTAGGTTCTTTGCTGCAAAAGGCGGCGCAGAAACAAGACCAGGATGACGTTGTGCAAAAGGCGGTGCCGAAACAAGAGGAGGAAAATGTTGTGTTCAGCCTGGATCTACTGTGTCCTCAGGAATTTCATAGACATGAGATAGCCGATGATTTCTTTGATGGAGATTCTTTGAATCCCATTGTCGGGTTTATTTTTTGGTGGTTACAGTTGATCGGGAAAAGCTCGGGTATGTTGATTAATACATTTGAGGAGCTTGAGCTTTCATATGTAGAGCATCTGAGGAATTTAATGGGTAAACCAGTTTGGGCCATAGGACCACTACTTCCACCTGCCTATTTCAGTGGAACGACTAAGGGCATCTCATGAGGTAAAATGGCAGACATTGGTGAGGATGATCTTGTTCAATGGCTGGATTTGCAGAGCCCCTGTTTGACTGTGTATGTTTCGTTTGGGAGTGAGACACTTTTGTTTGAAAAACAAACAAATGCCTTGGCGAGAGGGTTGGAAGCCAGCGAGCAGCCCTTTGTTTGGGATATCAAGATCTCTCCGACTACCGTCTCAGAAATTACAGATCGCGCTACCAAATATCTTCCCAGGGGATTCCTAGAGCATACAAAGGGAAGAGGTGTGGTCATATGGGGCTGGGCACCACAGCTGCTTATCCTTTCACATCCCTCTGTGGGTGCATTCATGAGCCACTATGGATGGAACTCAATTCTTGAGAGCATAACTTGAGGAGTACCCATAATAGCCTGGCCCATGTTTGGAGATCAGTTTTTCAATGTGAGACTGTTGGCTGAGCTCGGGCTGGGGACTAAATTTTGCGAACATAGACCTGGGCTGGGGATTCAATTCTGTGAACATAGAACACGTGCATAGAAGCTTCGGGAGATGGCCAAAAAAGTGGTTGAAGATGGCAGGTCCTCTAAAGGTAATGTGTAAGTATTTGCAAATCATGTGCAGAAGTTGCGGTGCTGGACATGAAACAAGGACAAACATTCGTTCAGAAACAAGAGATGCAAACGTTAAATTTCCTATTTATAGTCTAATATAGGGGTATATGGTGAAATGAGAAAGTGATTAAGAGGGAGAGAACAAATTCGTGACACCAAATTAAGACTTTAAACAACGAATGTTTAGGAAGTGTGAAAAATTCTGAATTTGATTTATGATATTTGGTTGCAATTTCTGTAGATGAGACATATCATTAGGGTATTTAGTTTTGTATAGATTAAAAGAAAAATGATATAAATGGTGAAATAACAAAGATAAGACAAATAAAACTATTGCAAAATTATTTTTCTTATCTTGTTCTAATGACTAGGTGAACATTACTATAGAAAATAAAATAAATATTGAAAAGATGAGAACATACTTTCGTATAAGAGAATAAGGAGTTCAAATTTTGTATGAGGTGTGGGTGAACACATCATTGAGAATATCAAATTTTTTCATGATTAGAAACCAAAAATAATATTTGAAGAAATCTCCTAATTAGTTTGAAATATTTTATAATGGGCATCTCACTATTCATGTCAATGTTTTAAAATATTCTTACTTTACTATAGGTGGTGAGGAGTATAAAAAGGATGAAAAGAAATTGATAAGATGATAATATAGAAAATAAAAAAGAAATATTGAAAAGATGAGAACATACTTTCATGTAAGGGACTAAGGAGTAAAAAAATTGCATGAGGTGTAAGTGAACATAAGAATTGATAACATGGAAACTCTTCATGATTTAAAACCACAATTTATATTTTGAGAAATTTTATAATTAGTTTGAAATATTTTGTAATGCACATCTCACTATTCATTCCAAAGTTTTTAGTGATTCTTACTTTACTATAGTTGGTAAGCAGCATAGAAATGATGGAAAGAAAATGAGTGGTCATGAAGGAAAGCAATTGTCAATTGCTTTTTAATTTAAATATAACCAAAATTACAATATTTGTAGGTAGACAATAATACATATATTTTACAAACGAAAATAAAAATTGAAAAATGTTTGTGAATCTCTTATATTTGTAGGTAGACAATAATTAATTAATTACATATAAATCATTTATATAAATGTATTTGGATTGAAAATAATAAATATTGATTTAAATAAATTTAAAAGTATTATTATTAGAAAATAAGATTTTTGATCATACAAATGACCCAAAAATTATCAATTGACTATGTTTTGTTTAGATTGCCATTAGTTGTGATCTATAATGTTTCCAACCCTTGGTAGACCTCAGCTGGTGTACATGAGGTGCAGGCTGTACGAAGGGATGGACTGCACAGACTGGTCGTACAGAGGAGGTAGGAAGGCCGTACGATGGAGGTACGAAGGCCATAAAGATGGAGGAAGTCAGGCTGTACGGATGGAGTGGCAGGTCGTATGGATGGGGTTTTAGGTCATACGGTGTGGATGATGCAGGCCATACGGATGGAGTTGCATGCTATATGAATGGAGTTGCATGTCGTATGGATGGAGTTGTACGTCGTACAGATGGAGTTGCAGGCCATACAGATGGAGTTGCAGGTCATAGGGGTGGATGATGCAGGCCATACAGATGGAGTTGCAGGCCGTATAGGATGGATGTCTTTGGGGTGGATGTCTTGGTATCACTGTAATGCAATTACTTAGCAATTCCAGGTGCACAGAACAATGAAGTAACGAATACAAAAAAATTGCCAGAAGATTATATTATGAATAATGAAGTACTTCAGATTTTCTAGATCTGATACAAGTAGAACAAACAGAGTAGGGTGAGGGTTGAATCCCACCAAAAATACAACAGGCCAAATAGGGAAAGTATTTCACTTCCAAAGTAGCGCACACCGGAACTCTAACCGAAACTCATAATAATAATAAAATATCAAAAATCCACATGAGAAATACATCCTACACGCCAATCATAAATACCCGTTGGAAAAACTACCAAGGTGTACAAATAAAGCTGACACAACACACGAACACCTAATCTAAAATAAAAGATGGGTCTAGGATAAGCTAAATTGACCGGAACCCAAATAGAAGTTTATTTTATTTATTTAATAATAGGGACATTACAATCCTCTCATCCCAAATATTTCTTGTCCTCAAGATATTGTAGGCTTGGATGATTCAGAATTTGCTCACCCTCCAAGGTAGCATCTTCCAACGTACCAAAAATTCTTTGACCGTGTGAGTCCTCAACTTTTTTTCTTGGGTGGTAATGACTTCAGCTAGCTCCAGAACTAACTTCCCTTCATCGTCGAGGGGTGGTAAATCTTCAGACACAGTAACATATTGCCCCACCACCTTCTTCAGGCAAGATACATGAAATACATTATGAATCCTTCTTCCCTCAGGTAGATCCAGTTCATAGGCAACCTCACCCATCCATTTGGAAACACGGTAGGGCCTGTAGAAATGCGGCCTCAATTTTCCATCCCGGATGCCTTCAGGGACGACTGCCTGTATGGCTGAAGTCGAAGGTATACTAGGTCTCCCAGTTCAAAACTTCTCTAAATGTGATGCCTGTTAGCATACATTTTTTGTTGATTCTGAGCCCATAGGAGATTCTCCCGGAGTGATCTTAGGATATATATATTCCTTCCTACAGCCAATCTTTTGCCTTTGGTGCATGACTATCTACCAATTCCATGTCCACGAATGTAGTTGGTTCATACCCATGAAAATATTTGAAGGGATTCATTCCGATGGATATGTGATAGGTGGTGTTGTAACAGTACTCCCCAGATGTAGCCACTTGACCCATGCTTTCTATTATGAAGACACATAGTTTCTAAGATATCCTTCTAGCCACTTGTTCACTATCTCTGTCTATCTATCAGTCTGCAGGTGGTATCTTGTGTTAGGTGAAAACTCTATTCCTGCCACTCAAAATAGCTCTTTCTAGAAATTACTGAGAAAATGACTATCTCGGTCGCTCACTATGTTCTAAGGGAGTCCATCCAAGTGGAACACCTCTCAGAAGAATAAGTCTGTCACCTGTGCTTCTTGGTATTCCCATGAAATAGAAAATAAGTGTGCATACTTGGTCAATCTATCAATCACCACAAAGATGCAATCTCTTCCTTGCACCTTTGGAAGCCCAATAATGAAATCCATTGAAATGCTAGTCCATTTCTGCTCAGGAATTGACAGTGGCTAAAGTAGAACTGCTGGCATAGTGTGTTCTAATTTGTTCTACTAGTAGGTAGGACATTCCCAAACATATTAGAGGACATCATTCTTTAATCCCTTCCATGAGAACCTTTCCCTAATCTTCTTGTAAGTCTTTAAATATCCCTGATGTCCAGCCAGAGGTGAGTCGTGTATCTCCTTCAAAATCTTCACCTTCAATTTGGATTCGGGTACCAAGTATATTATGCCATTGTAGTATATAATATCATCAACCACCTAGTATCTATCATCTTATCCTTCTCCATCCAGAAAATAACATGCAAAAGTATTCTTGGAATACTCAACCAGTAGGTGTGCTCTCCAATCAGTTGAGATTTGAGATAAAGATCATATCATTGGCCATCTTGAAAAGGCGTCAGCCACCACATTATTTTTTCCCTTTATATATTCAATGTCAAAATCAAAAGCCTGTACTTTACTTACCCACTTCTATTTTCGTTCATTGAGTTCCTGTTGTTCCAGGAAGTGCCAAAGGCTATTATAATCTATACCACATGGTGAACTTGGCCCCAACGAGGTACTGTTGAATTTTTGTCAAGCCGTGCATGATGGTGAGCATCTCCTTTTTGTAGATGGAATACAATTTCTCAGCTCTCAAAAGCTTCCGACTCTGAAATGCAATCAAATGATGATCCTACATCAACACGGCCCCAATACCCTCTCTGGAGGTATCACACTCCAAAATGAAGGGCCAGGTGAAATCTGGGAGTGCCAGCACCAAGAAAGAGCTCATGACTTCTTTGAGCCTTTCAAAATTTTGTTGTTCATGTTCGCTCCATTGGAATGATCCTTTCTTTGTTAGGTACGTTAATGGTGCACTGAGCTGTGAGAATCCCTTCACAAACCACCTATAATAACTGCACAACCTGAAGAATCTACACAGGTCTGAGAGAGTCTTTGGTGGTGGCCAATCCAAAATGGCTTGAATCTTTTCCTGATGCACTTGAACCCCTCTCCCACTAAAAATGTGCCCAAGGTACAATATCTTCGTCATCCCAAACTCACATTTTGACCTTTTGGAAAACAAGGACTGTGATTCCATAATCTCCAGTATTTCATCCAAATGCTCCTCCCATGTCTTACTGTATATGAGTATGTCATCAAAAAATAACAATAGAAACTTACACAGTTTTTTGCTAAAGATATGATTCATATAGGATTGGAATGTGGCGGGAGCATTTGTCAATCCAAATGGCATGACCAAGAACTCGTAATTCCCATAGTGGCAATGAAAGGCTATTTTGTCCATAGCTTTACCTCTCATATGGATCTGATGATACCTAGATCAGAGATCTATTTTCAAAAAATAGTTTGCACCATGCAGTTCATCCAACAACTTGTCAATCCTGGGAATAGGGTACCTGTTCTTAATAGTTTTCTTATTTAATGCACGGTAGTCCACACACATCCTCAAATTTCTGTCCTTCTTCTTGACTAGTATGACAAATGATGCAAAAGGGCTGGAACTAGGCCAGATCCATCCCTTGTCTAAAAGCTCATGTATTGTTTTTTCAATTTCATCCTTAAACCTTTTAGGATAGTGGTACAGTGTGGTGATGATAGGTTGGGTGCCAGCCTCCATCTTTATAGTGTCTTCAAACCCACGATGTAGTGATACACCTGGTGGTATGTCAGCAAAAACTAATTGATTCTTTTCCAACACATTCTAAAGTTCCTCATCCTGATAGAAGGTAGGTTGTCCATGTACTAGTTTTGATGAGATAAAATAATGTGCGGCCTAGACCATATCGTCATGCCTGAAGATGGCCTCCATCTGTTGGGCTAAAATTTCCCTTGGTCCTCCATTTGACATTCCCCTCAATAAAACTTTCTTTCCATCCACCTCGAATGAAAATTCCATCCATTTGAAACTTTGTGTGTATTCATCCATTGTTTCCATCCACTGAATGTCAAGGATGGCTTCCATGTCATCCAAATCAACTATGAAGAATTCATCTGTCACCGTCTGGTTACCCATAGAAATGATCAGTTGTGGGACCAGATGGGTGCAAGACAAAATGCTTCCTCCTGCCACCTTGACGTTGAATCCTTCATGTGCCTTTGTTTGTAAACCCCTTCGTTTGACTAGTGAGGAGTTGATGAAGTTGAGGGTAGCCCTATTGTCTAGCATGACCACAACCCTCTGTCCTTGGAGAGTTCCTTGTACCCAAAAATAGTGCATCTCAGGGTTCTAACTAAAGCAACAATGGATCCACCTCTTTTAAACAATGTGGCAATTCTTTCTGCATGTTTTAGGTTAGCTTCTTGAGTGGCTGGTTGTTCATCTTCATCAACTTCTAGTGCATATTCTTCCTCTTCATCATCTGACATTACTTCAATATAGTGGATTTTTCCCTTTCCTAAGCAATGATGTCTAGGTTCCCATGGTTCACTACAACTAAATCATAGCTTCCTCCTTCTGAGCTCCCGTCAGGTAGCATCATCTAGTAGAGGTCACTTTGGTGGAGGTTTGTTGTCCTTTTCTTTGGGAATAAGGGGTGGTTTGGACTATGCATAATTCCTGGAGGAGGAGGAGGAAGATGTTGACATGTCGTGTGCCTTCTTGATTGCCTCTATGAGTGTGATGGGATTGAACCCCTTCACCCATCCTCTCAAAGGTTCTGCCAACCCATCCATGTATAGCACGACCAATCGTCTCTCCAAAATATTAGTAACCAGGACTGATAATCTTTAAAATTCTGTAATGAAATTGTCCACTATACCCATTTGTTTCAACTAAGCCAAATCTTTGAAATTAAGCTCTGGATCTCTTCCATCAAAATGACCCATTAATCTCTTAGTGAAATTAGCATAGGAGGTTATCTGATCATGGCCCAGAGTGACCATGCCATGATGCCACCATTCATGAGCTAACTCCTCCAGATGTAGGGCAACAAATTTTATGGCTTCATCCTCTGGCATAGGGTTGAGCTAGAAATAGGTGTCGGCCTGCACCCAGGACCTAACTGTGGTGAAACCAGAACCATCAAAAGTTGATAAATTAACTTTACCAATCTTTCTCCTAAGGTTGTCGTTATAGTAGCCACCCTGATTGTTACAGCCTAAATATCTTATTATCATATCTAGATAATCCTTGTAGGTTATATCCCCTTCCAGATTTGCATTCCTCTAGTCCTCCCAAAGCTTATCTTGCATATCTTGGAATGTAGGTGGTTCTCTCTATTGTGTTTCCATTCGAGGGGGTAAGGTGGGCATCGATGATAGAGAGCGTGTTGGTTCCGGGTTTTCCCTACTTGCAACAAAATTGTAATTTTGTGCATTTTTCTCTGTGGATGCTTTTCCTTCAGCCGATTTTCATAATGTCTCCTCCATGTGTTGCTGAGTGTCATTGATTCTGCATTTGGTTTTTGGAGAGCTCTCTTAGCAATGCCATAGCTTGAGTGACAGGATCCTATTGATCTTCCATTCTATCAGCCGAATGATATATGTTCCTTCTCCTGGTATATACTTGCATTCAAACCAACAAACTAGCAGAATCACCAGCTCTGATACCACTGTAATGTTCCTAACCCCTGGCGGACCTCAGCTGGCGTACTGGAGGTGTAGGCCATATGGAGGGATGGACTACACAGACTAGCCGTACGGTGGAGGTAGGCAGGCTGTACGGTGGAGGTAAGAAGGCCGTACAGATGGAGGAAGGCAAGCTGTACAAATGGAGTTGTAGGCCGTATGGATGGAGGAAGGCAGGCCGTACATATGGAGTTACACACCGTATGGATGGATTTGCACATCGTATGGATGGAGTTGTAGGCTGTACAAATGGAGTTGCAGGTCGTACAGGGTGGATAATACAAGTTGTACATATGGATTTGCAGGCCGTAAAGATGGAGTTGTAGGCTGTACAGGGTGGATTTCTTTGGGGTGGATGTCTTGGTATCACTACAATGCAATTACTTAGCAATTCCAGGTGTACAGAACAATGATGTAACTAATATGTAACAATTTCTAGAAGATTATATTATGAATAATGAAGTACTTCAGATTTGCTAGATCTGATACAAGAAGAAAAAATAGAGTAGGGTGAGGCTTGAATCCAACCGAAACTGTAAGAAGCCAAATAGGGAAGGTCTTTCACTTCCGAAGTGGCTCACACCAGAACTCCAACCAAAATTTGCAATAATAATAAAATATCAAAACTCCACATGAGAAATACATCCTACACGCCGGTCATAAATACCCATCGAAAAAACTCCTAAGGCGTACAAATAAAGCCGACACAAGACACTAACACCTACACTAAAATAGAAGATGGGTTTGGGATAAGCTAAATCGACCGGAACCCAAATACAAGTTTATTTTATTTATTTAATAATAGGGACATTACATGATCTAATTTCCATATCTATAAAAGTCAACAAGAACATAAAGTTTGTGGGAATGAAATGGAAGGAATTCAACTATTGGAATTGACTTGCCTCATTTAGTTTATATTTACATTTTAGTAATGATTAAATATATTCACAAAAGCCTTTAGAGAATTTTTTGAATCATGAGGGTGATTTTCTTCTTAGTTAGACTCTTACCTAGACTAAGCTAGCGACTTTCAAACAATGGTTGAGGATTTCTAGCATGCAATGGTCCTAAATTGATATCACAAGTGAACAATATAAAATTGGTTCCTCTTTAAGCTCTTTGACCTAGATTTTCTTTCTCATTTAACCATTACTAGATAATATCAATTTTTTTATTAAATGTAAATGTTTAAAAATATATAAATCTCATATTTTTTTTTACACAATGAGATTATAAATGGCTTACCAATACAATATGTTATTTTTTTAAATCACTTTTGCCACTCAATTTTTTAAAACATTTGATCCATAGTTTTTTTATTAGATAAGAGGCAATGATGTGGATTGATAGAGACAATTTTAAAATTGGTGTAATAATTGACTAATTCAATTCAAATGGTGAGCTAACATCTACATTTAATTTTACAGATATTGAGCATTTGGTGGTTGAAATTTCCAATCTGAACATTTACTCCTTGATATTTGTAGGAGATGGTATGTGTATGGGGAATAATAGTTTTTATTAATGTCAATTTAGGAACATATTTAATTAGTAAGAGGCTAGAAGTTGAACATTTGTATATTATTTATTAAATAGAAAGAATATATAGTGGTTTGACAATTATGTCTATGTTTGGGCAAATTACTTATAAGTTTGTACAAATTATAAAATATAATATTTCATATTACTAGGGGAAGAGCACTAGTTATTGCCCATGTTCCACCTAGCTTAACCAACCCCCTAATTACTAACTATAAAGAAAAAAAAATAATAATAACTAAAAGCCCATTAATAAATTTCACATGTGTATTAATAGCTACCTACTTGTACCCTAAGTAGCTAGAATTATTTTTAACTTGAATTGGAGGAGTTGTGAATCTTCATTGGGATCCATAAGGCACGACTACTAGGATATTTGAGGATAAGCATTGGCAAGTTTTGAGGCAGTTTCAGTGCATGGTTTTGGGCCCTCTTTAAGTAGGTATTGGGTGACACTTTGAAATGACCACTTTTTTACCATTGCACGCATAATAGATCCCACAATGTGTGTCACTACTATCCAAGAGCCAAAACAATTGCTAGAAGCAATTAAGTGTACATACAAAGAGAACCAAAAAAATTCTTCAAAATCTTATGTAATGTTTAAGATCTCTAGATGTGCAAAGTTAGCTATAATGACGATTGGTACGCTTCCCCTAATTTTAATATATTTTCAGAAATAAATTGTAATTATGAATAATAACATTATATTATGCATCATATGAAATATGCATCACATCACAATTTTTTTTTTCTTATTATTGACAAATATATAGTTGCATAAATTTTCGTGATGCTTATAAAATAAAAATAATATCTGCTGATATTTCAATGTTCAAACAATAACATACACATATTATATTGATAAATCCAACTAAGACAGGTACATTCGAAGCTATTCAAACGTGTTCAACTAGGAATCCTCTTAGCTAATTGTTGATAAAAATAGATCATACAATGATGCCACTTGCGTAGTACGAGTGCAGCGAGGTTATCTGAACCAATGAAGTCAATTGTGACACACGGATCAGCCACTAACAAAATCTCCATTTTCATTTCTATTCTGAGAAT
>MU226441.1:14866-26422 GCA_018584345.1 Thuja plicata
TACATCAAAATATATGTGGAAGTAGTTCCTACACAAATTTAAATCCAAACTACTATCTTGGACAAATTGTTTCATGTGTATGGATAGACAAATACAAGTTGCCAATAGTCATGTTTATATATCCTCCCATTGGATGACCTCCAAAACTTTTTACAATCAACTTACATAGCTCATTTGAGGTTTTATTTGGTCTAAGTGGGGAAATAGAAAAGGTATGCTAGTCACTTCATGGGCTCACTATATTTTCCCATAGGACAAGGGAGGACTAGGCATCATTGACCCTTACATGCAAGGGGTTTTCCTTTCATCCAAATGGATTGGAAAGGATTTAGAAGGAAACACGCCTTAGAAGCTTATGGTTCAGTATCACATTTAAACAACTTTAGCCGGTAAGTATTGGAATTTTTTTCATTGGAGTGACAAGATCCTTCTAGCCCCATATTTTGAAATACGTGGATCAACAGGTTTCTCAATTGCATATGGAAGGATTAGCAAGTGGTTTCTTAGAATTTAGCTTTGTTGGATCAATCATTTAGCCATGGCCTCATATTTGCATCTTCATCAATTTGGTGGAATTATTTAATTCAAGAAAATAACAATTCACTAGCTATGATTTTGATATTCAAAGCTAAATTTATTTTTTAGAAGGGAATGCAAACTTTCATAGACCTTTGGGACCCTGATCGCTTCTCAAGGAAGTTGTGGCACTAGCTGAAAATATGCTTTAACTTAAATAATATACACAAGCCTCCAATGTTAGAAGTTCAGAAGCTTGTGCCTCCCAATCTATCTATTCTTATCTCTTCATTTTCTCACTCTTTCTTTCTCAAATATTGGTGGTGGCCAAATAGTTATAGCCTTAGATCCTTCCCTCTTAGACCTCTTTATAAACAACTTGTGCCTAATATGCCCATTTGTAGCAGACTTAAATCTATTTGGAGATGCAAATATAAATGTTCCCAATAGAAAAACTCGGTGTCCAAATCTGGAAATCTAAAGCTTACTACCAATCCCAACTCATTTCTTGGAACCTTCTTCATGCTAAAATTATTTTTGATCCTTGTCTCAAATTCATCAACCCACCCCGTCCTTGTCCTTTCTGTGGCAAGCTTGAATCTGTCAATCATTTATTTTGGTTTTGTCCCCATGTTAGACTATTATGGAATGAGTTGTTTACTTCCTTACCTGCCCTTTTTCACTTTCCATGGTCTTGGAAGGCTGCTATGATTGGATCCTCAAGTGTTCATAACATGATATCCAAATCTTTTACACCTTTACAGATTGAAACTCAGATTATATATGCTACAACCTCTTAATTCAAATGTCTTAGATTCTCAGCTCTCTAAAGGATCGAGACACGGACTGTGAGGTACAGGAAGAATATGTAGCAGCTCAACTCAAGCACAAACTAGTAATGGAATCACATCTGGCTACTCATGATGGAGACCTTGTAAACTTGGAAAGAGAAGGGATCTAATTTTTCTAGCTACTGGTTGTGTATCGCAGCACCACTGGAACAAGATGTAAGAGGGATTATAGTCTTCAAAATATTGACTAGCTAAATTCTACGGCAATGTTTTGTTGATAAGATTTAGGTTGTGATGATTGATGTTGTTCTGTACAACACTATTATAAATTTTGTATTTTTGATGAGTGTTGTTGTTTTGTACAACACTATCGTAGATGGTCTTTTTGAAATTTTTAATCTGATTTACTTTTTTCAATAAAAAAATTATGATTTCTTAGAGTAGTCATGTCCATATTATAGGGATTTTATATATTTCCATTAAGCATTAAAACTTTGTAATGAAATATTATTGAAATGGATTAAGATTACTAGGTTCAATTGTAATGAAGCATTATTGAAATGGAGTAAGAATACTAGGTTTAATTGAAAAGGCTATCAGATATTTATTATTTATTAATCATTTCTTTTTTCTATACATTATTAATATTTTAAAAGTTCATCACAATAGATCACCAAGAGAATTTAATAGATGAATTTAGTATGGAGTTTGCTTATGCCTCTCAATCCTATGGTCCTTATAAAAATTGTTAAATTTGGCTGAACAAAAATCCCTACCATTGTCAGTCCTCAAAAACTTAATTTTTTTACCAGTTTTATTTTCAACGAAGGGTTTGAATTCCTTAAATTGACTAAAACCTATAAATTTACTTATGGAGAGATATGCAAATTTCCTTCTACTATAATCATCTATGAAAAAAACAAACTACAGAGAGATAGATATTGAAGGAACATTAACTAGACCAAATACATCTTAATGAATATAATCCAAAACCCCATAAGACTTTTGAGAAGTAAAATAAAAAGAAACATAGTGTTGTTTAAACCATAAACACAATGTTCATAGAATTCAAAATAAAGATTACAATAATCAAGGCCTTCAATAAGGCTCTTATTTTTGTAGTCTGTAAGACCCTTATCACCAATATGACCAAGCCTTTAGTGCCATAATATTGTATACTAATCTAAGAGATTCATTTCCAAATCATTTTTACAGTTAGGTATCTAAAACACATGACCATCATATGTAGAAATAATAGTTTTCTTCTTTTCTTGATTTGATGGTGAGGATGAAGAAACCAAAGCCCTTTTCTTGGACTTCATAGAAGTGCTATTGTATTGAACCATGTATTTTTCCAACCTATAGAAGGTTCCAATCCAAACACCCTTATCAAGAGCCACACAACCCTTTTTCATCTTTCATCTACGACTTGAGAAAACAACCTACACACCCACATCACCAAGCTTGGTAACCAAAAGTAGGTTTAGTGCCAAACTAGGGATATATAGTACATCATCAATGCCCTTCACTTTACCATCAGGGAATAATCTTGACTCATCCACATCCAACAATATTGAAGTGAGATTTATCACCTAGATACACCTTCCTACCATCAAAATCTTCATACTTTGAAAACCAATCTCTATGATAGGTCATGTGGATAAAAGAACCTAGATCCATCAACCACACTTCTTCTGATCCATATTTTTCCAAGGTGGAAAAAATTATCTACTTCATCTTGAAAGGATTTTTCAGAGTTATAATCAAAGAAATCATTTTTACCTTTCTTTTTCTTCTCCTCGCACTTTTTTTAGAGATGACAAGGTTTTTTTGTAATTCCATTATTTCACCTTGGAATTTTTACCAAGGTACTTAGACCTCCCCATAGACTTGGATTTACCCTTCTAATACTTCTTTCTTTTCTGCATTGTTTCACCATGAGCAACTAGGGCCTCCTAAGCCATCTCAGAAAATTTTCTTCGCATCTCTTTGGATAACAAAAAATCAACCACATCATCGAATTTAAAAGGAGTTTTTGTTCTTCCAATATCCATCACAAGGTGATCCCACAAGTCTAGAAAAGACCATAATATAATCATACAATTATCTTGATCATTAATCTTGTCACCGATAAAATTTAATTGAGCAACTAGCATATTATATGCATTCAAGTGATCTACAATGGACCCTCCTTCCTCCATCATGAAGGAATAAATTTTTCTTAGGAAAACATTATTTACCAAGGATTTACCCTAATAAATATCACCATGCTTCATCCAATTCTTAACTTAAGTCTTCTCTTTATGGACATTTAGGAGTAGTAAGTTAGCTAAATAGAGTTTTATCAAACCCTTGGCTTTTCAATCCATTTTATCACACTCACCTTGCCGTGTAGCCTGAGATTTCTATGAAGAAACAAAAACCTATAGATCTCTATCTACAAGAATGTCGTCCATTTTGAGCTTCCACAACTCAAAATTGCTGCCATTAAACTTATCCATCTCTATTCTACTGGAAGTACATGCCATATCTAATGTGAAACAAGGTTATGAAATATTTCTGTGCAAAAATCCCATCGAGACTAGATCAACACAAAACCCCATTCTAGTTAAAAATGATAAAAAAAAATGAAAATGATCTAATACCAATTGAAATGAAGACAATTATAAAATATCACTTCCAAATGCTAAATCTAATAGTGGAGATGATGGACAAATTTCTTACAAACCCTTAAACTATTGAAAACTAGATAAACAAATGCAAAATCAGATTTATCAAAATAAACTCATAACACTGATTATACATGAGAAACCCCCTTTGAGTAAAAAAACCACACTCCAAAAGCTAGACTCAATTGTATTATTAGAAACAAAAAGTGTTACAACACAATTCCTAGAGCCAATGCTCGTCAGGAGTGAATAGAACAATAGAGAATTTTAGAGAACATTCTGCACATAAACACTCCTTAGAATATATACAACCCATCATCATAAACTATTGTAAGAAGCTACATATTTATAGAGCTCAACACAAGTTGAAAGAGACCATGGTTTCCAAAACCATCTCTAATACCAAAGAGGTATGTGTTGTCAACTTGCTAAACCAATGACATGTTGCGCCAAGAAAATTCTAATGCAATAAAGTATAACTCATCCAAATGGTTACCTTTCAATATACGTAACACCTACCTCATGCCACTTTTCAAATGTCAACTCCACCATAAATATCAAGTAATAAAAAATAAATCTCCATGACTCTTCCACCATACCAATAACAACCATAGTCATAATAGAAATTCAGCATAGTTCTAACATAGAAACTTATGACACTATCTCATTAGTTGTAGGACTTCCTAGGTGGGTTTAAAGTAAATAAATAATATTATCATGTTTTGACTCTAAGGTTGAGACACCTTAATCCCAACACTTCTAATTTTTGTGCCAAAGATTTTGTGATCATTGATCACCCTAACTTTGGGTCAAGGTACTCCACGTAGGATGCATGCTCATATTCTATGGCATAGGAAAATCACGTGGATGTAGAATTTGCAAAACCCTTAAGATAGCCAACATCTTCAACTATTCAATAATATGCCAATGTTGTAGAAAAATAAGTAATAATGATGAAAAATTTTTATGGCCAATGGATTGATTTGGTAGTTCAATTGCCTCTGGGCTAATCTTAGAAATCTAAATGGACGAATTGAAAAATCTTGGAAGCCAAGGGTTAATAACAACATGGAGGTTTACCCTTGTTCTTGTGAGTTTTTTATTAATGTTTTTGATAGTACGAATGATCATGATGTCGTCTGTTATGAGTGTTGGGTTTGGGGGAAATAAAAGCTCCTACTAAAAAATTGATTTTCTAATTTTAATTGTATCACTAATCCATTCAGATTTAAAACCATCTCATTTAAAGGCTTCCATAGCCTCCACTATAATTTATTTTCGAAGCTATCTTTGAAGCAATTGGAAACTTGTTAGATGATATTTTGGTTTTTGAAAGAGATACCTCTGACTTCATGTACACAACATTTTATTTGATTTGTTGAGATATTTTTGAAATATTGTTCGATTTGTGCATATATGTGCTAGCATTAATGTTTTTCATTGATGTCAAAATATTCTTACTGTTGGAGACACTATTCCTGGTTTGTTCAGTGAGATGATTTCTTTGGTATGACTACAATATTGAATATTAGATGCTATGAACATACTTTTGGTTTCATTGATGTTTGTATTTGGTTTAGTTCAAGTAGCAGAGATTCAAATGTTTATTTGAGTGAGCTGTGATGGATTTATCAGAAATTTCTATTTTGGTTGTTCTGTCAGAGACAATGTTTCAGTTATTGGATTGTAGTGGATCGGTTTGGAAATATTCTTTGTTGTTAACCTGGTGGTGTGTTGATGACATGGATGTGTTTCCAAATCTTGAGTGGTTTATGATTTGGATATTGGCATGCTATTTTTCTTTTATGATAGTGGTTGTATAATTCACGAGACCGTTTTTCCTAGTGATCTTGTGGTCTTTCATGTTGCTTGTTGATATTTCTTGATCATGTCCTATTTGTGTTTTAGATCACATTAGATTATGTGATTGGAATTGAATATTTTTTATGTGACGTGTTGGTGTTCTTATTTTTCTTGGTCAACTTGGTGGTGTAGTGTGTTATGATGGATCATGGCATGATTTATGGATCCGTAGAATATTTGAGGATGTTGGTGTGGGTCATTTTTATGTCTTAGCTGACATTCAATGGATCACATTGTGTATTGAGATGTATTGAATTAATATTTTGTAATTATGTCCCTGGCTAACCTAGTTCAGATGAATTGATGTAATATATATAAATATGTAATCATTTGTAATTGTGAAGGTATGAGTGAGTCCTTATTGGTTTAGAGATACTGAACATAAGATGCATGAGTGGAATTTTCAATTAAGGCATAGATCTAATGTGCTTCATTGAAACTATTTTGGCACATCAAAGATGTTGTTTGTCAATTCATGAGTTTGGACAATATGTCCTTTATGATCTGAGATTAGAGATTGTTGTAAGGTAGTGAGCCTTCTTTGGGATTAAGATCCTTGTTATATTTGAGTAGTGAGCTCTAGGTAGTTTGCATGAATGCATGTCCATTCCTATTTTTAATACTCCTAATAGTGTATAGTTCTTTTAACAGAGTACATTCATCTTGTGGGTTTGATCCCCACCATGGTTTTTCCCCTAACTAGGTTTCCAGGTCAAAATATTTATGTTATGTGTTGTTTACTGTGTTATTTTTTGAGTTTTTTGTCACAACTGATTCAGCCCCCCCCCCTCAATTGTGTTTGAAACATTTATTCTAACACGATCTAGACACATCCAAGGATCTCCTAGCATATATAACTCTCAAATTTCTTAATTTATCAAATTGTGCTAGGCTTGGGATAAGTTTTGATCATTGGGGTTGATGGTGGAAAGGTGCCTTGCCGATACAGTACATGGTGGATACTTCGACTAAACCCTCATAGAAGAATCTTGAATCAACTGTTATGAATCCCACATCTTGAACCATTGTGATATATCTTGAGGATGATAAAAATATGTAACCTAAGATAGTGGCAAAAGGAAACAAAGGCATTGAGCTCAACAAAAATAAATACAATGATTCTCTTGTTCTAGATATCTCCATAACTAGTAAAGGACTTGAGGTTTTTTAGAGCCTCTAGGTACTCCATTAATTAGTGACATTATGGATTGTGCAAATAATGAAAAAGGTTATCAATATATATCAAAAATTTGTAGCTTGATGGTGGTTGGATGAAATTTAAGAGAAGGAAACTCTCCTCATCAAAGTCATCTGCTACAACAGTGGGGAAATGTTAAGAAGCTCTTAAATAACATAAACTTGTTTCCCATGTTTCATGGGATGGTCTTTTCATTAGAGTGATTCCAAATTAGTTTGTATAACAGGTTATACACACCTCATTTAGATATGCACTTTTTTATATTTTTCTTTCAAATATACTCATTCTACAACCTCAGTTGTGCATAGCCACTAAAATAAAATTATATTGATGAACATATAGAGAAATATAATTTATTGATTATTTAAAGGAATGTGTGGATTGAAAGTCTAATATTATAATAAAAGTATATATAATTAAAAAATTCAAAGGATAATTCTTTAGATTTTCATCCAACATATTATTAACCCAAGTTATAATATCAATATAATTAGCAATCTTTTATAACATGATAAAATATAATTAGACAATAATGACATCTATTTGAATTAAAATATGTGCAATATAAATCAGATATAAATTTTGTTGATTATAAAGATTCAAGTACCCTTTTGTATATTCCCTAGATTTTGGTTTTTACTTTTGCTCAATATAAAGCTCACAATTTATAACAAGTTTTAAAAAAAATTAGCAATGCATAAATAGAATTCATACATATTTTATACCAATCGAAGGTATGGATATAACTTTTCTTTAACATGAAATTAATTTTCCTTTAGTAATGTTGATCGCTTATTTATATTTTTAACCAAATGGGATATTTAATGTTAGATATACAAGTTTATAATAAATAAATAATTTTGCAAGTGAAAACCAATTACCATGTTCATTCAATTATTTATATTATTTTATTAATTTGTTTAGATGAAATAACAAGGGTTCTATTGGTTCCTACCCTTCAAAAGTATAATAAAGATATATAATAGTGATTTTAAAATAATATACATTAGGTAAAATTGAACATTTTTTTTTCTTCAAAACTAATAGCCAAGTTTTGTTTCTTAACAATATCTACTATTGCTTAAAACTATGTAATCTTTTAACAATGTTGTAAATTACAAATATTTTATTCTTCTATGTGAAATTATTGCTCTTTAAAATTATGCATATTGATCCATTCATTAATGAATTCTTTAAAATATTTGGAGATCGAATTGTCCAAACTATTAATTGATTCATAAGTAGGAAGTAACGTCTCAATTGATTAGCTAAAGAAGCTCTACAATGAATGGTTAATCAGGCATGACACTTTTTGAAGGTTTTGCAAATGGGATAGCAAGCTAAGCTAGCTTAACCTTGGAGGAAACTCCAGAATTAAGTGCAGTTGAGTTGGTGTCGTATTGGGATGGGTGACCTCTGCAGAAGACCTAACACTTCACCCCTATGAGCACCACCTAGATGCAATGCATGCTAAGTCATCTATTCATTCTCATGAGAAATGGGTTGTTATGAACCACTACTCATCAAAAATGGGTCAATGTGTTTGACTTGAAAACTACACAGTTGAATCCTAATAGAAATATCACAACTATTAATTTATGTTATAGGTCTACTCATTATGATTCTTTACGTATCTTTAGTTTAATTCCAATTAATAATTTGTTAATGATTCAAGGTTAGTACCATTAGAAAAATTAACTATATATACAATCTTTAAAAGCTACAACAATCTAGTTCATGTGTTGCAAGTATTCAAATCAGTTACGAATCTTCTAATCAGATTTGCCAATTTGATTCATAAGTTATTTTTTGAGTTTATTTCTTTTGTAAATGTCAATTGATATTTATTTTTAATTGAAAATAATAATAAAAAATTTAATTATATCTCCATCTATAAGACATGATTATATTAATATTATCATCATTTTAAAAGAAGTAAAGTTGCAAATATGGTACTCTATTTATAATAAATGTATTTATATGAATATTTTGAATATTGTTTTTATACAAATATAATTGCATATTAGTTAATGCCCATATACATTCTATAATGACTCAAAAGGTGAAGTGTAATAGCTCTTACATTTTCATTTTCATTTGAAAACCATTTACATGTCAAAATATTAATATTAAATTTAAACATTATATTTTGAAAATATACACCATATAAAAGAAAGATATATGCTTATCAAAATTAAAAGATTTAGATAAAGATATAAAAAAAATTGCAAATTTCTTTTTAATATTTCATATATAATAATAAAAAATTAAAAAATTAAATATATCAAATCAAATTGTAAATAATTCATTTTTTAAAATTGAAATAAAAATTATATTAGAAAACATTGAAAAAACATATTATAATAAAATTTAAATATCTTCGTTCTTTATATTTAATAACTATAATTTTAAGTGATGATAAAATAATTTTTTAAATAATTAAAATAGTTTCAATTATACTATTATTAGAATTTATTTAAATTTATATATTTTGGATATTTATATTTCTAAATATTTTATGTAGAAATTTAGACACGTCTTTTTTCTATTCACATTAAAGTTTTGATTGTAAAATGCACCATTGACCAAATTTTAAAAAAAAAAAGAAAACTCAATAGATTTTCATGAAATTTTCAGCATTTGTTCTTCATGATCTGCATATTTTGTAATAGAAAACCACAAAAAAATTGAAAAAAAAAACATATATTTTCAGGAATCTGAAAAAAAAAGTTTGACTCTTTTTTTGTCTTTGGTACATTTTACATAAAGATTAGCCACTGCCCTTCTCTCTACATTGGTCAACAATTCCCCTCTAGAATAGAAAAAAATTGGATTTTAAGTCAAATTCATTATGTCTGTATTATAAACAATTGAAATGTTCCTTCAACTACTTATCGCAGTTGTAGATTCCCTCCTGTCATTCAGAAAACTTGTTAATTCAATGTGTAGAAGATATTTTTCATGTCATCTTTATTCGATGATTGAAGCAATGACATCCATGGCCATTTTGAAATATTTTTTGATTTGTGCATACATGTGCTAGCTTTAATTTTTTTTCATTGATGTCAACATATTCTTACCGTTGGAGACTATTCCTGGTTTGTTCAGCGACATGATTTCTTTGGTACGACTACAATATTGAATATCAGATGCTATGAACATATTGGTGGTTTCATTGATGTATGTACTTGGTTTAGTTCAAGTGGTAGGGACTCATATGTTTATTTCAGTGAGTTGTGATGGATTTATCAGAAATTGCTATTTTGGTTGTTCTGTCAGAGATAGTGTTTCAGTTATTGGATTGTTGTGGATTGGTTTGGAAATATTCTTTGTTGCTAACACGGTGGTGAGTTCACGACATGGATGTGTTTCCTCATCTTGAGTGGTTTATGATTTGGATATTGGAATGCTATTTTTCTTTTATGATAGTGGTTGTTGATTAAGTGTTCATGATGAATAGTGCAGAGATGAGTTTGATTCATAAGACAGTTTTTCCTATTGATCTCATGGTATTTCATGTTGCTTGTAGATGTTTCTAGATCATTTCATATTTGTGTTTTGGATCACATTAGATTATGTGATTGGAATTGAATAATTTTTATGTGACGTGTTGGTGTTCTTATTGTACTTGGTTGATTTGGTGGTGTCGTGTGTTATGATGGATCGTGGCATGATTTATAGATTTGGAGAATATTTAAGGATGTTGTTGTGGGTCATTTCTATATCTTAGCTGACATTCAATACATCACATTGTGTATTGAGTTGTATTGAATTAATATTTTGTAATTATGTTTGTGGCTGACCTAGTTAAGATGAATTGATGTAATGTATATAAATATGTAGTCATTTATAATTGTGAAGGTATAAGTGAGTTCGTGTTGGTTTAGAGATGCCGAAGAGAAGATGCATGAGTGGAATTTGCAATTAAGGTATAGATCTAATCTTCTTCATTGTAACTATTTTGGCACATCAAGGTGTTGTTTGTCAATTCATGATTTTGGACAATATGTCCTTTCCTTTATGATATGAGATCAAAGATTGTTGTAAAGCAATGAGCCTTCCTTGGGATTAATATCCTTTTGTATTTGAGTAGTGAGCTCTAGGTAGTGTGCATGAATGCATGTGCATTCCCATTTTTAATACTCCTAATAGGGTATAGTGATTTTAATAGAGTACATTCATCTTGTGGGTTTGATCCCCACTGTGGTTTTTCCCGTAACAAGGTTTCCAGGTAAAAATATTGGTGTTATGTGTTGTTTACTCTGTTATGTTCTTGCATTCAAGTTTATATTTTAGATCTAAGATTAAGTTGGTAATTTAGTTAAATACCTTGAGGTTTTTGTCACAATTGATTCACCCCCCCTTAGTTGTGTTTTCTACATTTATTCTAACACAATCTAGACACATCCAAGGATCTCCTAGCATATATAACTCTCAAATTTGTTAATTTCTCAAATTGTGCTAGGCCTGGGCAAAATTTTGATCAATGGGGTTCATGGTGGAAAGGTGCCTTGCCGAT
>MU226441.1:105149-115643 GCA_018584345.1 Thuja plicata
TATATATATATATATATATTTCTCAACTAATATTTTTCTCAAAATATTCACTTTATAAAAATTTAATATCTTTAAAATGTAATGAATATGGAACTATCTACCTAACTATTACCACTTAGAAAATTATGATTCTTTCATAATATTTGAAATCTAACTTTATATATTATTAAAATTTGTAATTTTATAGTTAACATTTATATTATATTTAACATTGTATAGTTAACCCTATATTTAAATTAAATTAAAAAATAAAAATTTTATATTAATTATATTTTAATATAATTTTTATATTTCAAATATATAAGAAAGCTATATATATATATATCAAAATCAAATATTTTTTAATATAATAATCAAAATCAAATATTTAATATATAAAAATCAAATTTTTTAGCTATAATAAAAAACAAATCTTCCATAATCAAATATTCCTATCTATCGATTGAATATAAAATATCTAAATTAGTAGCTAGAAAGTACAATCACTTTCTCTCTCACCACCCAGAAATATACATTGAAGCAAAGTCTCTACAGGATGGTCAGAAAGGTCTTTGCATGGGATGAAGCCTATGCATTGCAATATATACCACTATTTCTACAACTACTTATATCTTACTACCTTTCAGTCCCCTGATTTGAGGCTATTAGTTTTTTGCTTGTCCGAGTACTACAAAGCTGAAATGTTTGTTTTCATGAAATGTGAGCAAATAGTACTTAATGCTTCTCCTAGAATACTTACTAATGTCTTGATTATCACTAGTAGAACTATTGAGTAGATATGAGTCAATGCAAAAGACAAGAAACTTACAATGCATAATAATATTATTAAATATAATAGTTACTATTATGAATAATCAAATACATAATATACATTATAATAAAGTGTTATATATAAATTATAAATTACGATATACATATCATAATAATATTATTTCTAAATAAATTCACGTGATAAAATGTAGGTGATAAAAATGTTCGAGCAAAATACGATAGATTATACTTGTTTTGTTTGATTAATATTTTAACAAGTTAAAACACTGCATTTATGGATTCCAAAACACTGGCGAGATATTTTTTTAATTAAATTTTTTTGGGATTTCATATACTTGGGTTATTTAAATATTCTGATAACACTTTCCAGGTGGTTTTTTAATTAAAATATTTTAGCATTTCATATAATTAACAACTACGATTTCAAGATGTTGGCCAGCCTCGCAGGTCTGAACCCTTCATCAAAAAATAAAAAACTTGAAACATTACTCGTCATATAAAATTAAACCTATCTACATGGACCAGATGAAAAAGCATTAATTTAAACCAAAAAAATATCACAATCCTAAGGATGCCAACTCACACTGGATATAGCCTCTGTAACTTTAACATGTTTAATGGTTATCTATTAAGTTTTGCAATTTTTGTAATGTAAACTCATTGAATTCAAATATGGATGCTTCACATCGTCTTCCATGTATTGTCCAATAAAATATCATCTGCCAAACCAGATAAATTTTACATAAAATCTGACAAATTTAATGTGTATAAATCTTTCTAACATTTTTACACCAAAGGTGTTCCCTATATGAAATGAACCACCTTCTTTTAAGTATGTCGAAGGCATTCCTCTTCTTAAAAAAATCTTTCACTTTCACCTTAACAGTTTGAAATTTAAAGAATGGTGGCAAGACGATTGAATAAATCTTAACCTTCCATTTCCTTTTTGTTTACTATTGGTTGAATTTGTTTCTATTGTTTAACTTCATCACCATTTTTTTTCCTGTTTTCCTATTTTCTGGTAGCCGACTATGCAATTTTTCCATGAGTGGTGACATCGTGTGCCCATGAGATCCGCCAGTTTGTCTTGCTAATTTCTTGCATATCCCTGTAGATGGAAAAAAATCATAAATAAGTTGTTCGGTTAGTTAATTTCCTCATATTTTCCTTTCAATATTGAAAACCTTTCCTTGAATTTATGCGTAGATAATTTTGCACCAGATGCTATGGTTTTGTGGGTTAATCTGTGAAGTTTATTGGCAGGTTCATTGTTATTTTATGAGTTTTAATATTGTCCCAAAAACTTTGTGGCATCCAATATTGCGAACAAGAGACATTGATAGTCTCTATTCATGGCCATTGATTGGAAACCAAACTTGATGCTTCATGTTCTTGTGTTCCCATTTTCTCCTTCACTAGTCACCTACTCCATGCATATTACTTGCATAAGCTCTTTTTCACTTTTCTCATAAGTTGAGTGCACAACTCTTTTTCTGCTTGTTGACTCCACTTAAGCTCAAATTTTTACACCATTTCCACTTGGCATTTGCCGTATTTTTTTGGGTTTTTGAAAAAAAAATTCACCACTTCTCCTCATTCCTTTTGGTTTCTATTCCTTCTTCTATTGCACCCTCAAAAACTCCAACATATTATAATCCTTTGTTTCATTGTTTGTTTTCTAATTCTTTTCCCTCTCTAATTTATGTAATGGTCTGATTTTTCTTCTCTTTCTATAGTGTGGCTGCAAAATTAGATAAAAATCAAGAGGTTTTGTTAAGGGCATCAACATCTACAAGGAAATGTGTGGTTCATTCATTTGTATAGCTTGTTGAGCTCCCTTTTTCCCTTATTTGTTTTCAATGTACATAATATATAGTTGTCGCTCGATTCATTATGAAGATTTTTTTAATTTTTCTCTCTTTTCCTATTGCCATTGCGCGCTCAAAAACTACAACATATTATGTTCCTTTCTTTCATTATTTGTTTTCTATTTCTTTCCCCTCCCTAATTTATGTTAATACTCTGCTTTTTTTTTCTCTTTTTGCAGTGCGGCTGGGAAATTAGATGAAAATGTAGAGGAACTGTTAAGTGCATCAAAATCTACAAGGAAAGGTGAGTTTCAATCATTTGGTCTTCTACATTGTGGATTGCAAAGCATATTGAAAATACATACTATAAAGAAAACAAGTTGTTTTTATGGGGTTATGCATCTAAAAACTAGTTTATATAATTTTTAAATGGTTTGGATCTATTGCGGGGGTTCAATCCCGAGACCACTAGGAAACACAAATAATGTTGTCTGTAGGGAAAAATGTCGTAAACACTGTCAAATATAGGGTACTAGATTATATATTTTTCTGATCTTTTAGAGAGTAGAGTTTGAAATTTTCATGAATCACAATATTGGACTTTGTTTTCTATTCAATTAGTACCAATTATCTACCAGCAAGATGAGTAGTTACCTTAGAATTTGTGTTAATTCTTTCGCAATTCATAGAGAAATTCATTAAAGTTATAATAAACATAAGATCTGTGCCCCACGTTTCTCTCTATTATTTAGATATAAATCATTTTTTGTGGACGTTTTATTTGTGTTTCTAATAGGGTTTCTCTTCTACAACATGGGATATTTAGCTTTAGTAATGATATAATGTTATGAACGCTCTTTCTCACTCTATTCAACTTTGGTTCCATTGCAGTTTACTTTTAAATACTTAATCAATTTTTCCTAGCTTCCACTGCTTGTTTTGTAATTCCTTACTATGCAAATGAATACATAATTAATCAAATTTACATTGGAAATAGAAATTTACACATCATTGGATTTGATTTAAATACTTTGATATCAACTTGTTGCTTCTAGGGGGTTATCTACTTATATGAAGTCATTCTTGGAAAATTGTGGTGCGGATACTTGTTTTCTGAGGTACACTATGGGAAGTTTAGAATGTAAAGTATAACATGCGGAATTTGTTTGTACATCTCCACAAATAAAAGGCTTAAAACTTTAACAACAATTTTCTCATCGGTAATCATTTTAAAATTCAAATTCAAGTAGAAAACAACTACCAACATATGCATTCAAAACCCCTATTTTAGCGTCCAAAAATATCAATTTGCAGCATGTTTAGCTTTAGGATAGTTTTTTCCTCGCATGTGTGTCTTTCCTCATACCCATTATTTTGTTCTTTTTAGAATTCCATTCGATCATTTTTATGAGGAGTTTTTGCATAAAATTTTATTTTCACATTGGATTAATCTAGATTGACTATCAAATGTATGGTTCCTCAAGGGCACTCAGAAGTTTACATAGAAAAAGGGGGTGAAGACAAGCTTCAGTGGTAATAGAAACTTCACTTTAGGATTTTATAGACAATAAAGATCTTATGTATTTTCCAGATGATTTGTTAAACACAATAAAGCACTTCGGTGAGTACTTGTTAATTTTTAAATTAAAGACAACTGATTTAGTTGACACTTCTTAGATTTTTCTCTATTTCTCAGACTATTGTTGTGGTTTTATGAAACTAGCCTATTAGGCTAGAGATGTTTTTTTTTTAATTTTGATTGTAATGTATCTGCACTATCATATAATTTTACAAAAAAAAATTGCAGCTTTTGATTGGAGTGTCTGGATAACGTTTGTCTAATAAGGCTTTAGTCTAACTAAAGTTCCGCAATAAAATTTTTTGGAAAAGCTTTTGATTTCATGTGATCTACATTTGAATTAGTTAACGGAAGGTGTTTTAGTTGGAATGTCAACTGGTCCTTTATATAATATTGACTCCATGTGTCCAAAATCCTAGCAAATTCTGATAGTAAGGTTATGTATGTGATTTTTTCAGTACATACCTGGTTGTTCTTAATATTTGAATGACAATTTCATCTGGGAGTTTGTCCTCTTCTAGGAATATTTTGACATCAAATTAGGGGTTTATTTTGTATACCACTTTAATATTATGACGGTACTTAACATTTTCGTTGTCCTCTTCCACAATTTTAATGTTTGTATTTGTTTTCGCAGCTTATGAGGTGGATAATTTACAACAGTTTGTCAAGATTCCTGTGAGGGAATAGTTGGTTTGAAAGAAGAGTATTTGCGGGAATCTTCTATAGCAAAGCTCCATATATGAAGATTTTGAGTTCTATTTTAAGGTATTTTCCTAAATTATTTTAATCTTGTGACTGTAGTTTAACATTAGCGTACATATTTAGAATTCATTTTCCCAATTCAAAATGATATTATAAAACTGGCCAAACATGGTTTCTATAATGAAGGATATATAATTTAGTACATGAAGGATAAATGTCAATACATTTTAAAATTTTACCTCAATACACATTTTGTTACTTCTTTTAGAATAGTTATAATTTTGGTTCATTTATCTTAATTTGAATTTGTGCAAAAAAACCATAGGTATATTGCATACTAGAAAATGGTTTAATTGTGAAACTATCACCTTTCATTTTATTACTCTGTCAAAATTGTCATTGAATATCCATTCATTTTAGAGATATTGGGTCATAAACTTAACTAATAAGCTTAACATCTTCATGGGTGCCTATGAAACTCTTCTCCATTGCGTGTTGTACAACTTAGCACTTCTTAGCTACCTTTATTTTTTCTTTGAAACTTCTATGTTCTGTCTCTTTGTTTGAAACAGACTAAGAAAATTTGTAATTACCATTTTCTTATTCATTTATTCCTTCTACTTTGTATGCTTCATTATGTTCATTTCAATCTGTAAAGGCAAAATTAAATTAACATTGTCTGTAACAGTTTCATTTCCACTATGTTTTTCATCATTCTTGTAGTCTTCCCTCTAATGATACACTTTTACCCTCCTCACCGTAGCTTAGTTCTCATTCTATTAGGTTGGTTGCAATATCAATTGTTTCCTTCAAATAGAAACATAGTCAAATATGTAGTGTATCAGTAGGTAAGCCATAGTAATATTTTTCAGCTAAATAAGCTCCTTTTTGCAAACCCCATATGCCGTACTCCATCTAGAAGATATTAGGGCTTACATACATTGTAAGTATGAATAGGGGATTTCAAGATATTTCAGGAGATGAAGGATATTATTAAAGAAAATGGAACTTGGAAGGATGAATTTGTTCATCGACAAAACCTTGACATCATGCAAATAAAGGAACTCTACAAATTCCATGAGGAAGAATGGATCAAGATCATTCTTAACAAAGTCCATGATCAGTTTATATAGATGGGAGAGAAACGTATAAATATTACAAGCGAGTTGATTCATGATGTAACTATATTGAATAACTTTGGTGTTGTTCCTGTGGTTGCGAAGAACATGAAAAAGTGAGTAGAAACCCTAATGCATTCGAAATGGGATAAGAGAGAAATGACAACTGTCGACATCTTTCAGAAAGATGTGAGACTATTTTCAATGGTGTTGGACTATAAATTGCACTATAGAAGATTACCTAATTCTATTTCCATAGGTTTGATAATGACAGAATATAATATGATGAAATAAAACACACAATACAATCTATGCAAAGTACTCAGACAATAATTCTCAAAGAATATAAGAAAAATTAAGCGAGACGGGTTTTTGTCACTGTTAATACACATTTATATTCATATAGTACATAAGTTTCCTAGAACACACACTAGTTCATAGAAAGACAATGAACCCACATCTATTCAAGTGAGAAAAAGATATAGAAGACAAAAATAATACATGGGTAGATGGAGAACTCTTTGGCATTCTCAAAATATTTTAGATATGAGAAAACTAGGGGAGAAAGGAAAAGAAAATTTGAAAAACTTGTTGATGATCTTGCAAAGAAAGAAAGTAAAAGAGAAGAGATGAAAGAAGTAAGGAAGAATAAAATAGAGAGATATTTTGGGTTGGTGATCACTACTCCTACAACCTTACCACCTTTTGAAGCTGTAGAGGTCGTCAATTCACCTCTTATTGTGGTCATTGTATCTGACACTACCCCTACACCACTCAAAAGATCATCATAGAGAATAGGTATGACTGAAAAAAATAAAGCTATAGAGATTCCCATGAGGAGAACAATGTCCTCTGGACAAACTAAATTCACCTCCCAAAATTTAGAAGAAGGAAGGGAAGAAGATTAAAAAGGATAAGACCAAGAAGACAGTTGAGTAAATAGTGCAAGAAAATCCTTTGGAGAGGTAGTTATGGAAACCATACCTAAATATGCTAAGTAAAAGGATCACTGAACAAGGAAAACTTAATCATTTTCCTAGGTACTATGATAGGTATGATAAAAATAATAATTGAAGATATTGTCATTAATCACACGCAAGTATTTAAGAAGAATCTACTTGAGCTTGAAGGTAGTATTCCTAAGGATTTGTATGATAGATTGGAGGTAAGGAAACAATTATCCCTTGAAAAAGATGATAACATAAGGGTAAAAGATATAGAGAAAATGTTCCCTATGATATAATTAAGAGAACATGATAGAATTATGAAGGAAATCAAACTCGCGCTGAGAGTAAAGTCAAGACTGATAAATATTATGGGGAGAAGATATGGTGAATTGATAGACAAAATAAACAAAGCTATTGAAAAAGTGTTGATAGAAGTTGAATGAGAGAAGCCCAAGTCTCCCAAACCAAGGCTACTAAGCCCAAACTTATTCAGATTGAAGAATCTTCTAAGTCTGCACAAATACATATTGAACCATCTAAGGATGAAGATAGTAACATTCAGTTCTACAATATAGTACAGAATCCAGATTTATTTTTAGTATGTGTGCTGATGTCTTTGGACACTTCAATAGATATTGGTGACTCTTTTGAAGGGAATTTTGATACTATTCCTAAGATATATGGCATTAATACACAAAGTACATTGACTGAGGGAGAAATGAAAGAAGTTGTTGAGGAAAGAAAGAATGGGGAAGAAAAACAAGGTACAGATAAATAATCAAAGGAAAGAATGAATGAGGGAAAGAAGGAAGCTGAAATTAAGGTTGAAATTGAATAAGAAACAGTAATACCCATCTCTATTCCTATTTCTACAACTTCAATTTTGTTTATTGGCAAGTGTCAATAAGTCTCTGATCACCCATAAAACATTTTACTGATCATGTCAGCCAAGAACATAAGAAAATATCACCAACTGAGTAAATCCTCCAAACTTAATCAACACAGTCAATGCAAACTTCTAGCTCAGTTGGCACATAATCCATAATATAGTTAGGTATCATGAAGTTCAAACAAACAATCAAATCCATCCCATCTAACGGATTTGTTGGCATTTTATGCTATCCCCCAAGAACATTGTCACCTTCCTTTGTAACACTTGAAAATGCCTCGCGGACCTTCAAAATCATGAACCCTTTGAATGGAAGACACATCTCCATGTCTTAAACATATTCCTAGCTACGCGACCAAAGATCTCAACTTGTGTATGTGCGGGAAGCCAATCTCTGCACATCTATTACATTGCTAGATATTTAATTAGCGAGTCACCATTTGTGATCTCATAACTTACTCAAATCATAATATCAACACTTGAAACTTGACAAGGAGCTAGTTAAAAATTCTACATCATCCCATGAGGTGCGCGACTCCTCATCCTCGTTAAATATTCCTCACCATGACTATGAAAATACTATTCCTCTGGAAAAATTACATAACAAACATGTTGACATCAATGAAAGTACATCCAAACTTGCCAAAAATCTCCCCTTTTGGCATTGACGAGGTAAAAGCACAATAATTTGTCACCCTTTTACAAAGGAAAAGGTTAACAACACCAAAAGTGTAAAACTTGAAGGGCATAAAATTCACATTTCTGTTGAGAATTTGAAGATGATGTAAACTAATGAAATGTGCGAAATAGGCTAAATTATATGCCTATATTTTTTTAAAAAAAATTGAACCAAAATTAATATGTTTTTTGAATTTTTAAGGTTTATTTTTCATTTCATGAAAAATACTGTAAATCAGGGAATTTACTTCCCGCCAAATCATTATAAGTAAAACATGATTTTTTCTTCCAATTTCATAATATGTTTTAGATGACATGTATAGCTAGTGCAAAAAAAAAGAAAGAAGTGTTTTCGATGTATAGTTTTCCTGTTATAAGTATTCAAAGTCAAACTTACTTGAAATCAACAGTTTTTGTCTCCCGTCATTTTTCCCCTATCAAAACTATATGAAAAACCAAATAAATTACATATTATTGAAGAGGACTCTCTTATCTAGTGTCATCTATGATTTTAAAAAAAAATTTGAATTGATTTAGAATTTTTTTATATTATCCGAATGAACAACTTCTGAAAGCTTTGATAACATACATGCAGTTTTTAACAAATTTGTTCAATGTTATGTAGTCAAAATAATATAAAAGTTATATGTCAAGAATCGTAGTTCCGAGATCTAGAAAAGGGTACTTTTAGGTTTTTGACATTGTTTATTTTTAGCAAAGAAAAAACCAGTAGAAGTGACAACTTGTTGATTTGGTGTATTTTTGGAGGTTTGGTTGCCAACATGACATGCCACCTAGGAAGAATCGGCCTAGTAAGACTTGACCAAGTCTTACCTGGCCGAGTCTGCCTAAGTGGTTAGTCACCCACGATTGGTCACATGGGTGACCCACCCTTTCAATTTGAAAGGTATATATAAAAGTTATTTTTAAAAACAATAAATATCAATTGCGAAATTAAATCCTTATTTCAGAATATATAAGTTTTTTTGAGAAAGCGACAAAGGCATTTTGTGACTGGAGGAGTGTGACTTTGCAAGTTTTTTAATAAGGAAGGATTCTGAAATAAAAATAAATTTTATGCTTCTATTTGAGGAATGGGAAATAAAAGGACTAGAACAAGGAAATATCATCATAAAAGGGATGACCAAATGAAAGGTCATAAGAAACTTATCGAAGAGCTACCAGTCAATGTTGAAGAAGAACCTGTCAATGTTGAAGAAGAGCCTATCGATGTTGAAGAACATGCAACTCAACTAGGGGAGGATATTGGTAGTATTCAAGGTATACGTATTTATCCTACAATGTAAAATTTGATGGAGATGATTGAGGAATCACTTGTCAGTTAAATTGCACCGAAGCACCTGATACCTTAAAGCACTATTAAATTTCATGTCAAAAACATGTAAAAGAATATTTTGAGGATAAAACATTGGTGGGAAAAGCACAATTGTTTGCAAAGTTATTCCAGAAAAGAGAAATGACTCTGATTTTGGAGTTGTTAGGTGTTGATAATAGGAAAATTGGACAAGGAGGTCAAGTAAAAGAAACAATAATTGAAAATTTGCAAGATGCATTGAACGTTGTTAACAGGACAGATCATGGAGGATCTGATTCAAATGTTGCTAGAAGAGTATTGATGACTATGATTACCAGTAAGAGATTGACACACAGAAATCAAGTTTGAGCAATTTCTAATTTACTCAAGGTATCTCGAAGAACTGTTCAGAGATATATTAGGAAGATAAATGTGTTGGATATGAACATTGAAAAGAATTGGGTACAGATTTGTAGAGTTCCTCGAAAAGATAAATTTTTTGAAGATGTAAGAAGATGAGTCATTGAATTTTGGACCAACCACTCTCGTATTTCTTATAATAGAAGGGACACTATACAGATTAAAGATGACGAGACCGGTATGAAGATTTCACATCCAAAACATTTTGTCGATACTACACAAAGTGAACTATTTGAAACATTCAAACAAGAATTTTCAAATGTG
>MU226441.1:123320-142695 GCA_018584345.1 Thuja plicata
CCATTTGAATGCTCAAGTGTGTCCTAAGGGGTCACATGACTCCTTGGGACACAATTGAGCATTCAAATGGGTCGAAAGGGGTCATGGGGTCTTCCTAGGGGTCTTCCATGCTCTCTCTCTCTCTCTCTCTCTCTCTCTCCTACGTATTATTGTAATATAAATAATAATAAATATAATACTAATGTTATACTATTATACAATAGTAATATAATACTAATTTATATAATATAATAGAAATATATATAATATAATATAATATAATATAATACTAATATAAATAATAATAATATATTAATACTAATATTACCTAATATCATACTAATATTAATTTATCTATATAATACTACTATTATACAATACTAATATAAATAATAATAATTTAATACTAATGCTATTACCATTTAGTATTTGTATAATATTAATATTATAAAATATGAAATCTATAAAAAAACTAAAAATCTAAAATCAATATTGAAAATGTTAAAATTTGAAATGGAAAGCAAAATTTTGGCGTCCGATATCCGATATCCGATAATATCTGATATCGGATATTATTTCATATCTGATAATATCTCATTTTTGATATTATCTCATATCTGATTAGCCTTGGTATTTGCCCCGGGTTTTGGCTTTGCAATGCCAAACGTGGATGGTCAACCCAAAAAACGTGTTTATCATACTTCCTCTGATCTCCAAACTTCGGTGATGTAGCTGATGATATTTTTTTCACCCAAAATTGATGAAACAAAAAGGGTTTCTTAAATAGATTATCAGGTTTCCATCCATATAATTGTTGTCAAATTTTGATTTTAATAAGTATTTATTACTTATTTTCTAGTTGAGTTACCTCTAAAGTCCCGATTGACAGACTGATTGAAAAACAACTATAACTTTCAACGGTTTAACCTTTTTGAAATACAAAATATGCATCACATTCTTTCCTTTGCCTACTATAAGAAAAATTTAAAAAAAAGAAAATTTGTAAAGTTTAGAATTAGTTAAGGTGGTCAGACACGGGAGTTTTATTATTCTGAAAAAGTCATAGTAGAAAATTCATAATTAATTAATTATTTTATAAACAATTACACAAAAATATGCGTCACATCCGGGCATGAGTCTACTACTTATATCTAGAATCTTGTAAAAATAAATCATCATTTGATTGTGATTAAAGTGGTCAGACATACACGTACTTTTTATCTTTTTCCTAAAATTTTCATACTGCTGCATTGAAATCTAAAATTTTCAATAATTAGATTAATTTTTTTTCAGAAAAGGGCTAGTATTTGAGAAACTATATTCAATTTCCTATAGATTCTATTCTTACAATTTTTTCACATAAGGTTGATAAGATGTCCAACTTTTTACGTCAAGTTGACTAACCTTGATTTTCTGATTTTTCATTGCCACTTAAGGCCATAGCTTGGTATACCATGATCCTGCACATACCCTTAGATCAAAATCAAACATGTACATAAACCTAAATCAAATTATATATATAGATTAACATAAAACATGCACATGTAACAATGTACAAATGTCTAGATATAGATCAACATATAAAACATACATATCAATGTAAATATCTCTAGAGATATATCAACATAACAATGTAAATGGACCTGTAAATATCAATGTATCAACGTAAAAAACACATGTACATATCAATGTAAATGTCTATATGTCAACATAAAACATACATATCAATGTACAAATATCTAGATATAGATCAACATAACAATGTAAATGGACCTGTAAATATCAGTGTATCAACGTACAAAACACATGTACATATCAATGTATATGTCTAGATATCAACATAGCAATGTAAATGTATGTACTATCTATCAATGTAAAACACATGTGTGTATATAATCTCGATCTCTCATGTGTAAATCTAGATCAATAACCGCCATGATCACCACTCTATGCAGGCCTATGTGGATCCTCATCCTGCTGGACCTGAGTCTGTATATGTAAATACATAACAATTTTAAAACAAATTTAATTAATATATTTTTCTAGACCAAGATTTTTTATAAATGTACATGTTTAAACTTGAAACAAATAAACCATTTAAAAATAATTTAAATTTAATTTTACCTCTATATCCTGATGAATCAGATCAACGGGCTCCTCTAAATCTCCATATGTAGTGCCCCTCATAGTGTCTTGTACCTGGTTCAAATTAATTTAAAATATATATAGTTAAATATATATATAAATTAAATTTATATAAATAAATTAAATACACAATTACTTGATTGTTCTTGAATCTTGAAATTAAATGGTTTCAAGTGTACCTAGTGTAATGCACATCCAATGTGAGATAACTCAGAAGAATGTAAGGACAATGTCTCAGGATCAATGGCCTCATCCATAAGCAAATATGAGAATCCAGTGTGAAATCATGAGGTCGTAGGTGTTTGATATAGGGGAGCCTGTGTATGCTGTCGAGGCGGTGTAAGATCATCCACACTTTGTAATAATATAGTCATGTAGCCTAAATTAATTCCATGTAACGATTTCTTCAGATGACTAAAGACTAATTAGATTCACGAAACAAAAGTTATGCTTCTAGTTTATGTTTTGGTTAAATTATATGATTTTAGGCTTTTAATTTTACGTGTAAGTTTTTCCTAATTTTGAATTTTGGTTTGCGTTTATGTTTCAAAATTCTGGGTAAATTATGTGCAAGTTTGAGTTTGTGTTTAAGTTTGGGTTTGCGTTTAAATGTTTTTAAATAACATCAATTATATGACCTAAAAAAAATTATTTCTTGAAAATGAAGAAAAAAACATGACATTACAATGCAAAATAAAAAAAAAATCGTTTTACATATATATTTATACAGTGCCTCAATCGTAGCCCCTTAATGTGCAAATGAGGGGCTAGCGAGTTGTTTTGGGGTATTTAAAATGCTCTCCATACTCGGCCGAGTATAACTCGATCGAGTCTACTCAGCCACGTAGGCGGCACTCAGCACTGCGTGGTGCCCACATAAACTCAGTCGTGTGGGACTCGACCAAGTCTTACTCGGCTGAGTCTACCACACGCGGTAGAGTGCCCAGATTTAGCCTTAGGGGTGACAGAATATTGTGCTTTTACCCAAAGGCAACATGTTATGGGAAAAAAACTAATACAACCATAAACAAACAATCTCCATCCTAGAAAGATAATCAATCAGTACCAGTCAACAATATCCGTATGTATTTTTCAGAGTTTCTCTAACTTATATTTGTTAAGGACCTCTCTATCTCTACTTCTCCTAGGAACATTCATTCCTTGGTTCCAATATAATTACATACTCTTCTCACCATCATTTAATCCCTAGTAGATATGCACTCTTCTTCTAAATTGACGCTCTTTCTTATGTGCAAGTATATATTATTTTTACATGCGCTCTTCTCCCCTTTGACATCAATTAGAAAGGTGCATCTCTATATTGATATGATTTAATTTATCATCCTCTTTTCTTTCTTACCTTAAACCATATCTTACCATGCTTACTAATCCTTTTGAGTAGTAGCCTCCAAAACACCAATCCATCTTGAATGATATCTCCCTAAAGTACACTCGATTGATGCAATCCTATGCATCTTAGTTCTAATTAGGAAGGGAAATTACCCCTAACTTGACTCTGTGATACACAAATGCATTCTTAGGAAAATGATTGGTGAATAAATCATCTATCTATTCCTTTGTAGGAACATACTCTAGTCTCACCTCTTTCTCAATCACCTTTTGTCTCAAAAAATGGTACTTAATTGATATATGCTTTTTCTTTGAGTGTTGTACCAGAATCTTAGAGATATTGATGGCACTTTAATTATCCCAACACATAATGTAATAGGCTCATAAAATATAAATCCAATATTTGCTAATAATTGTCTCATCCATTTTATTTGTGTACAACTGCTAGCAACACAAACATACTTTGCCTCAACAATAGATGAAGGAATGGAATTTTGTTTCTTTCTCAACAAACAGGCCAATTTGCTTTCTAGAAAGAAAGCACCACCAATTTTACTTTTCCTGTCATCAAAATCACCTTCCTAATTAGCATCATTATAAGCACATAAGGTGAATTCATTACCTATAGGATACCGCATCCCAAAGTCCCTTGTCCCTTTGAAATACCAGAATATCCTCTTCACTACTACTTCATGATTGTGTCTAGGATATGTTTGAAACCTTTCCAAAAGACACTCAACATTCATGATGCCAAGCCTAGTATGAGTCAAATAAAGAAATTGACCAACCATTCATTTGTATCTATATTGATTGACTTTAGGGAACTCATCATCTCTTGATAACTTGCAACCAGTCACCATAGGTGTTCCCACTAGTTTAGAATCATCTAACCCAAAAATATTTAACAGCTCCATCACATACTTCGCTTGAGATACGCAAATCACATCCACTGATTGATTAATTGTAGTGCCAGAAATAATTTGATCTCTCCTATCATGGACATCTCAAACTCATTTTGCATCTCTAATGCAAACTCTTGAATCAAATTATCATTACCACCAAAGATAATGTCATCAACAAACACTTGTACAATCAACATGCCCTCATCATCTAGATTGAAATATAAATTACTATAAGCATTACCTTTATAGAATCCAAGCTTCAGTATATGTTTGTCCAATCTAGAATACCAAGCTCTAGGATCTTGTTTCATCCCTACAATGCCTTCTTCAACTTGCACATCATGTCTTGTTTTTTAGTCAATTTAAATGCATCATGATTCTCTATGCATACCTCTTCTTCTAACTAACTATTCAGAAAGGTATATTTGACATCCATCTAGTACACCTTGAAGTCTTAATGAGAAGCATAAGCTAGGAAATATATGGTTGCTTCCAAACTGGTCACTGGAGGAAGGGTTTCATCATAATCTATCCCTTCCATCTAAGAGTATCATTTGCACACCAATATTACTTTGTTCATGTATCATCCTAAAAAATTATCACCCATAATTAGATTTATTTTAGGACCTATTAGACCCCATTTTGGTAATTCTAAGGTTTGTATGTCTATTGTGCTTGATCCTAGATGTTTGGATTTATAATTTTCCCACATCTCCTCACTTTTCCTGACATCCTAGGCTTATTCAACCTAGGACTTGAGTCAATCTCTCGACTTGTTCCCATGGGGTACAAGTTGAGATCTCAACTTGCTCCCTAGGGTACAAGTCTTGTCTTGACTTATCCCTAGGTTTTTGAGCCCAGATCTAACTCTCGGCTCAATGTCAGGGTCTCTCTCCAAGGTCTTATTCTATGGTCGGCCTAGATAAAATTTGAATCCTAAAATTATTTTAAAAGAGGATTCTCTTCTGTCATTTTGGCATCTATCATTATTGTAATCAATCAATCTTATGCAAAAAATATCTCATGTAAGTGAAAGCAATCAAGCATTCAAGTTGTGCAATTGAAGATTTGGATTCAAGTTTTGAAGGAAAGCATCTAATTCAAGATCTATAAGTCTCCATTTCTTCAAGATCCATTCAAGAAAAGGCAATATTCTCAATTTGATGAAATTTTCTCTACCATGATGGCTAAGTAGACGAATTCATAAGTCAAGCAAGAAGATCATTTCATCCTTCTTTATCTCTCCTTCTCCAAGTGGTTATCAAACATACACACATTCATGAGCTAGGGGTAGCAATCAGAGATCTATGCATTTGTGAGGGCATCCTTGATTCTAAATCTCATTTCAAGCATCTTCATAGATTTGTGTAATTACTGCATCCATTCATGAGGGTCTCATACAAGGTGAACTAATCATTTACCTTCTTACTTTAAACTTCTTTCCTTTATATAATTTATAGGTTAATTCCTAAATAGGGTTTTGACCAAGGAAAACCCTTTCCTCAAACATTTTCCATTTTATGTGTGTAGGAGTAGGTTTCTAGACTTGCGGGATTAGATCTATGAAGTACAGGTGTAGACATAGGAACCCGTAAAGTTTCATCAGATTTGGAGTTGTCAGGAACAAGTCAACTTCTTGACTTGTCCCTAAAAAACTAACTTGTTCCTACACTTTTAGGCTGAAAATTGTAGAGCACACAGATACAGGTCTTATAGTTCTAGTTCTAGGATTACAACAAGATATGTTCTAGTTCTGGGATTACAACAACATATGTTCTAGTTCTGGGATTACAATAGGATATGTTCTAGTTTAGATTTTCACCAGCTCAAAATATGTTTTTAATAACAATAAATATATATTAATTGTTCAATTTGACAATTTTTGTATAATCTATCTCCTAAATATCATGTGATGTTTCTGATTATGTGGTCTCCCCTTCTTGTTTATACATTATTTGATAGAAAGGTGGTTTTTGTTCAATCAAAGAAACCAATTGAACTGGTGTAAGAATGTGTTCTTTTCTAGAGCTTACATGGCCTTTTCTTGGTACTTCAGTATTATATGCTAGAAGTAGGATCATTGTTCTAGTTGATGGAAAGAGCTGACCTAGAGTAATTTTTTGGATCATTTAAGAGCTTATAGAAGATGTTGTAATGGCTCAATTGTAAGGATAAAGAATACTTGCAAAAGTTTGTGGTGCAAACATTTTATGTTCATTTTTTTGACCATAGTATGTGCTCCATTAACAAGATGAAAAAATTACTTATCTATTGAGTTATCAGATGTTTGTTATAGATTAGCCATTTACAATTTGTTTCAAATGATAGTTTCTCCCATTAATTGATTGACTCTTTTAGGTTGTGCAACATAAATTCTTGATGTATGGACAATTAACTGCATGAATGATTTAAGCTCATACATATGCCTATTATAATGAACCCTCGGTTGGCCTAACTCACAAGGTTGATAGCTATTCTAGTTCATGGAAAAGGAGTAGTGGCATGAGCCTTCTTCATCATGCCATACAAAATGAGATATTTTCACTTTTGATTCTGGCTATCTTGGCAGAAGTCCCTCTAATGTGAGAAGATCTGATGTTGGTCTATTGAGTTTTTGTTATATTATTGTTGGGCTTGGGGCATCACTTCCTTTGTAGAAAACCTTGCTATCTGTTTATCATTTTGCCAATTTATCTTACAGGTCATGAGAAAGTAGTTTTTTGGATTTTCTATTGTCAAGTGTTTATCATCTGAAATCCTTCAAATATTTGGAAGCAAATTGCCAAATACTACTATATTTTTTAGCCATTGGGTGAATTGGTCACATGACAAGGGAATGTGTGATGAGTTCTATACATGCCTTAATTGGCTTTAATGATAGCATTATGTTCTCCAAAGAATTAGTAGGTGTTTGACATATTTTCTTGTGAGCATCTCTGAAGGAAAAGTAGATGACATATCTTGTTTCTATTACTTGAGAGAATCCTTCCAAGTCACATTGTTTAAAATATTTGGATAGCCACTGAGTTATGGTGATTGCACTAAGACATTAGTGTGTCTTTATTGACTTCACTAACTCCAATATCTTATCATGATAGGGAATGTGATGGGGATTCTACTTCTCAACTTCACTAGGGTAGTACCCCTACATCCCTGTGATGGGTGTTGTTTCTCAACCCTATTGGGGATGCTAGTTGCATATCCCCACTAAACTATAAGTCTAAATTAATGGACTAATAATCAATTTTGATCACAAAATCTACAAAAATATATATCCATTGTTGCAGATCTCTGTGTCTTTAGAGTTGAATTCATAGTCAAGTTTTATCTTGTTTAGTAGTTTGGAGTCACTTTGGTTAGCCTGCTCAGTATACAAAGACTTCCACAGACATAGTTAACATGCTACAATCATTATACAACTGAATATGAGTTGATTCATAGTTGGCATGAAATGCCACTTTCATTATATTCAAAAATGTATCAATCATGTGATGCACACAACACATATAATGATCCCTTCAATTAGTATTTTACTAGAACACAGCTGGTCATTTTTTTTGTTAATTGTTCCTGATTGTTATCAAGTTTGACAACAAAGCATGCAGTCTTGAAGTTTTTAGGAAAACTTCAATAATAAATATACACTTGAATATATATACAGTCAAGGATGTCTTTATTAAGTCATGCTCTATATGGATAGAAAACATCATAATTTCTATTTAATCACGCATGCTCACAAAGGTTCTATAATGTCTATGATGGATTTCTGATCAATGTTATCATGTGAATATTTGAAATCTCCTTATATATTTTAATAGCTGACTTATGTTATCCTCTAGCTGACTTATGTTATCCTTATCAATGTTATCATGTGAATATGTTATCCTCCCCTTCTATTCCATTCTCAGAAACTTGGGGAAGAATAGGACTGGATAATTTGGAAACTTTGTTAGTTTTGGAGTCATTTTTGGCCAATGATTAATATTTGAAAAATAAGGGAAATGTGACCTCTTGAAAATATGGAAATGTGACGTGTTTAAAATATTGAAATATTGTGTTTCTTGATGGATAGGAATAGTGAATGTTCTTCCCAGTCCAAGATCTGCAATGTTGATCCAACCCCTTTCTTGGTCCACTAGTAGATTGCTTGGCTTCAAATCCCTACACATTCTAACCATGTTTTAAAAGAAATAGATTGAAAAACACCAACAATAGACAAAAGAACCAAATCATTAATAGTTAAGGCTACACAGATTGGAGCACCTATTCTTTACACCCTTACTATGGCAGCAAGAAACACCCTTGCATATCCGGTACAAGAAGTTATACAATCCAATAACTTATTAAAGAAAAGTCTTTTCCTTCATGCAACATTTTAAATAACCCAACTAAGCAATTACATGGAATTCCTTCATAATTGATATTATATTTTAATCCTTTCTCAATGTCTTATCGTTTAGAAAGCACTATTGATATTACATTTTAATCCTTTCTCATTATCTTATCGTCTAAAAGGCACCATTTTTTGTAGACCATTTTCTTTGCATACAAGAAAATAGTGTGATGGTTATTTATATAATTTAAAGCAATTACCTTGATAATCTGGGGAGGCAATTTCTTTTGCCCGAGGCAATAACCAGTAAACAACAATGTACTGCTTGAGATCAGAGTCCATGTATTGAAAAACCAAATACAAAGCTTCAAATGCAACACCAAAATTTATTAGTCAACATCACACACCTGACCACTTCTGGATAGATGTTTTGAAGTTAGAGCATAACGTGCAGGCTTGCACTTTTTTTGAAATCGAACTTAAAATGTAGTGTTTAAAATACTCAGGCTATTATTCAAATATGATCTACACACACCAAAAAACTACATCTACAGGTTTAATTGGCATCTTAATGATAAGGTTTAGGGTGTACTCGAGACATCCAACACAGGTGCGGGCATGGAATTCAAGAATGAACACCTATTGATTAGTTATACATGTAATGCAATAGGAGTTACTCATGTGATTGAAGCATTTACAGCCCTCGTCCACACACAAACACAGCTTACAATGTTAGGATGTGTTCCAGAATGCTTCATTAATTCAAAGATTTGGAGAGGATTCTGCAAACATTTCATTCCATTCCTTGACATGACATCTCTTTAAGGAATTCTATCAAACAATTAAGGTGCGTTGTCTATGATTTCACACTTTTGCATCTCTTCCAGGCATTCTGTCAAACAGTTCACCTGCAATGTTTGTGCTTCCACATGTTGGATATATATCTACCTGAACATCCTAGGTGGCGTCTGCTCCTCTGCAAGCTGCTCTGTGTCTCCTTTTCCCCAAGGGAACGACGAGCTCATCGGCGGTCAACGGGTATCCGAACAGGTCGATCTCCGGCATCCGAACAGGTCAACGGATCCAAAATGACGTTTTCCCGGCCTAGGATCATCCCAAGGGAATAGCTTTCGGCTAAAAGATTGGATTGTTTAATAGATACCAATTTTTTATTATATATTGCTATTTTCACGAATTGTTCTGAGAATGTTTATTCATCTCTCTAACGAAACTGAAAAGTGAGACTTTCTTTGGTGGTCGTAGATTCCATTTAGAGCCATTTTCGTCAATGTTTGATTAGGCGATCTGAGCTTCCAGAATGGTTACGAGACAATGATCTTCATATTCTCGATGTTTCCAACTATCAAAAAAGTCATCTGGTCAAATCAATCTCCACAACTCTCTAAGTTGGAACAACCACTCAAATCTACAAATTTCAAAGAGGACAAACCGCTAAAGCGTTTAGGCAATGCAAAGAGTTTCTCACACAAAAAAGATAGATTGCCAAATATTTTGGGTGAAGTAGTAAAAGAGTTGCATTCCTCCACAAATACAACTTTTAAAGTTGTGAGTTGTCCAAAGTTGGGAGTGAAACTAACCAATTTAATGTACTCGAATAAATTTAACATTTAAAAAACAGGACACTAACTTAGTTGCAAAAAAAATTGAAGGTTTTAGTCGGCCAAAGTTCTTTGAAATTGCTACTGATACATCACAACTTATCAAAACCAAATCTTCCCATGAAGATAAGTAGTCAAAGCTTATTGTATCACAAGTGTCAATTCTTTTTAAATTTTTGCCCAATTATTTTTAAAACTAAAGGAATTCCACCTCACATTTTCATAATTTCATCCACATCTATGTTCTATACACCTTTCAGATGCAATGCTTTGGCACTGTCTAGAGCTGTTTTATATAAAAGTTTTTCCTAGTCAGAGTGAAAGCAATTCTACCTCAAATGGAAAGTCTCTCTCCAAAAGTATTTTCTCTTATCAACCTTTTTGTGGTTAGATGAAACCTCATCCTACTTGGAAGGTAGGGTAAAAATCCTGGCAAAGGTTTAGGGATGACACTTGCTGCAAGATGATTGTCGATAAAAAAGCATATACAAAGTACCGCTCCTCTAAAATGTTTTATTAACTATTCTTGATCTTCCCACATTACTCGTCTACTCAAATCTTTGACCAAAAATGTGCCACAACATTTGCTATTATGACTGCTTAACATGATTCATGAAACACCTTTGATCCATAAGTCTGGAGAATTTCTAGACCTTCAAATCGAAACGTTTGTTTCCTTAATTAATTCAACCAACAACTCCAAATCCAAAAATTGCAACCGCTATTTTTGATCGACCAGTTGGATCCATTTTTAGAAACATGTTACTCAATCCTTGGCAGCTGTCAACAGAAAAATCAACCAAAAACAAACCACATAGGTAGATGGAATAAGATAAAAATGGTGTAAGCTACCCCAAATTACCATATATAAACTATTAAACTGTATAAGTTTAGAAACATTATAGTTTTGCAACTAGTCCTAAAAATGTACTTCTCTCCTCTATTGTAATATAATGTTCTAGCTGTATGTATGAAAAAATAGTTACATACAGTTCTCAAATGGTTAAGCTTACACAATGAAAGGACGTAAATAGCAAACAACCTCATTAAGCCCAAATAAAAAATAATGAAAAGGTTTCAAATAATCAAAAAATAATAGAAAGGCTTAAAGGCCCAAGTTAAATGTACTAGCTATTTAGTTTTAGGTTTCTCAAATTTGCTTCGCTTACATGAAATTATTTATGTTCCATACAATTCCACAAGTCCTAAAACATAAATAGAAAAACCCCTAACATGCACATTTTTTTATTTAAGGTTTCTCAGATCTATTTTGTTGAGCTCCCCAGAACATTAGACTATTGACTTCTAAAATCTATATAGACATTTGTTAAAAGGGATACCTGATATGGGTTTCTTCTCCCTGTGTTGGTTAACACAAATAATGACCTCTCGTATATCATTCACAACTCTCTGAATAAGATCAGGATAAGTATTCTATATCTGCTTTTCAACCTTTTGTAGATCGGCTACATCTACTGCAGCAGAAAAAAATCTTATATAGATAAACATCTACAAATAATGCACAACCAAAAAAGGTTGGAAATAACTTATTGAACTTAAAAATGTTTTCCTCCTTAATCTATATAGCGTGTAAAGTTTTAGTTGAATTATCTGTGTGAGGGACAGAAAAACATAAAGCCCAAATCCCATTGCACTCTCATCCTCTGGAGGATGATGCAGAGCGAGATTATTAGGGTGATTTTGGAATAGATAATGAGATGAGGTAGTGTTCAATAGAATCAAAATGAATAAATTAGATGTGTGCTTTATTATTGCCCAGCCTGAATTTTGAATTCACAGCTAGTAGAGAAGATAGCCTACTTTCCTTCGGCTCTTTGAGATGTTTAAAGAAAAATTTATGCAACATTTTACATTCAAAATCGCGACTCCATTAAATTTGGCAACCAAAAGCAATTATATTTCATCGAAAAGATAAAATCAAGTACTGAGTAAAAACAAATTACATTACCAGAAAAGCCAAAGTCCTTAAAAGTGGTAACAAGCTTAGGAATATCATGTCCCTCGACTACAATCTCACACCTAACGTGATAAGACCTGACTTCATCTTTCATAAATGGCTCTTTGACATACAAGTCTTTGGAAAAAAGCATAGGATTTGTTAAACCATAAGTGGGAAGAGCGATGTGATTATCAACAATTTAGTATTCCTATTTGAATTAAGAAAAAGAAGCCACCCAGAAAAGATAGTAAATAGTGGCGGGGTTTAGACGGTAAAGTGGGGTAGATGAGACACTGACAGACAAGATGTGCTCCCTAGTCTCGAAATGGGTTCACCATTTACTATAGCCTACAAACCTCATGTCGAGGCCATAATCATTGTCCTTGTATTTTTAACATATTTGTGTTCCCTATAAAGCTATTTGCATGACTTAATCTGAGGGAAATTTTTTATTTAGTCTTACGTAGAAAGTTGTGTGGCTAAGAACAATCATGGAATCTACCAGACCCTTCCCAATCAGCCAACTTACGATGAAACCCACATCGCCAAAGCTGTCAATTTTTACATAACCCTCTTTCTCAAGCTTTCTTTTGGTTCACGCGAGCAACATCATGTTGTATTATGTAAGGCCTACAACAAAATCGAGAGAAGAGTTAATTGACGTAAGATGTGAGGTTGAGGAAGTGGCGGGAGAGGTACAGAACTTATCAAACATAGTTTAGCACTTTACTCTTTTCCACTATGTAGCAGAAAACCAATTGTTTTAGAGGGTTAGATAGGTGTTGAGCGTGAGAAATAAATGACGCGTACACTCGCAAGCTCACTCCGGAGGTGAAGCCTATCGACTTAATTTAAAAATAGAAAAGAGCATTTTAGTAACCTTATTCAATTATTTGTGGATTGAAATATATATTTATAATCTAGGTTAATTTTAATATTTAATAAATTTTGCTTCAGTTCATCAAAACTATCAATTGTTTATATATTAGTAAAATTGTCAATTGTAGGAAACAATGGGAAAGTTGTGAGCCTCTAATTTGAAAGGTCTTGGGTTCGAATCTACTTATTCTTAATAAATAATAATAATTAAATCAACAAATAATAATAATTTAAATTTCGGCTTCGGCCCATTACCCATTAAAAAAAAGCATCAATTGTTCAAATAGGAGTAAATTTATCAAAATTTAAAAGGTGAAGTAAATAACTTGTAATTTTTATTGTTTTCGTAATTTTTATTGTTTTCTAATGCGGAAGGTAGCTCTTTATTACTTGATTATTTATTGTACACTTTCACTCTATTCCTAACCCTTTGTGAAGAAAAATATTAATATATATTTTATAATCAATGAATTCTAATATTAGAGAAAATAAAAATATTTTTTCCTCAAAGAAATATGAAATTGAAAATTATATCCTAATGCAGCAGTTAAATAACACAAGAGCTATCTCATAAGAGGGGAAAATGCTAATATATTATCTATAATAAAAATTAAAATACAAATCCTAAATATCTACATAATTATTGACATAGATTTTAAATATTTTCTCCCTTTCTCTCACACACCCTCTTCTATATAGATATAGTCAATAAGCATTTAGTTACCCATTTGTTTTACTCTTCTATCATCATGTAAAAATGCTACAATTGAAAAGTCTCGAAGACAATTATCATATCAATGTTCAAATTATTTTGGATGCATGACAAACAAAACATACTATACTAAGAATGGCAACGACATGGATATCTTCTACATTGTTTCATCAAGGTAATTTCATGCATGTATGTATTAGTTAAAACAATATTACATGCATGAAGGAAAATCTAGATTCTTCTTTGTTAGGTTTTACTATCATGCACATCTCAATTTGAGCTTGTTTGGATATTTCATTTACTTTGAAATTTTGATCAATTGACATAGTAGATAACATTATATATTTTTATGTAGTATTTCCACTTTGTTATAAAAATTTATTGAAATGGATCAATATTTTTGGCTTCAATGAAAATAATTATAAAGTTGAAGATATTTCTTTGTCATGCATTCTTGTTGTTAGGTTTTCAGAGAGCATTTTGAGGTATTTAATGTGAAGAATTATTTTATGTTCTATAATCTTGTTTCTATAGATAGAAGAATGGAAAAAAAAGCTATGGCATAGGTATTGAATTGCTGAGGGTCCTCATTTTTAAATTTTCTATTTCTTCTTTACCTCTTTATGTCATTAATCTATATTTCTTAACCATCACTAGCTTTGGCATCACTTCATATCTATAGTTGTTATACTTTGTCGTTGCATAAGATAGGATAATGCACATAAACATGAAATAAAATGAGGTAGACATAAAGAAAAAAAAAATGTTTCATATAGGAGGGGATACACATGAAAGTTTTATGGTCACCTTTTAGTCACTAGACATGAATACTACATGAAGGGAATCTACCTAAGTTAGTGCAGAGGGGCATAATAATTACTAATAAAAGGAAAGAACACATTGACATGATTGGAGAGGATATATTTGATCTTATAGATGTTAAGAAGGAAGGGAATGTTAAAATTAAAAAAATATATATATGCATTAGAAGAACTACAGAACGAGTAACTAGGTGAAACCTTAGGATCTGTCTTTGGGTAATCTCACAAAACTGTGTCCCACTTTTGGGTATGAAGAAAAATCTTGCATCCAAAAAAAATCATTTTAGACCCCTTCGTGTGAATGAGGGTCTTTACGTGAAAGGATAAAAAGACTTCGCACGAACACCCCTATGTGGGGGTATTCGTGCGAATGGGGGTTTTCATGCGAACACCCCAATGTAGCTTCTCTTCTCCTTAATTGGATTATTTGACAATTACATATGCTTGGATGATATGTCATTGGCAATTATGGACATGTGATTTTCCTTCTTCTCTTGACGGTACAATTGACGGTACAAATGACAGACAAAACTCCCAATCTCTTCTTGATCGACATAAAAATTTTGATGTGTTATTTTTTTTGTTTAAGGTGGCTGTGTGTAGGAGCTCATGGACAAAACTCCCAATCTCTTCTTGATCGACATAAAATTTTTGATGTGTTATTTTCTGTTTAAGGTGGATGTGTGTAGGAGCTCATGGTTTGCTAGTCAGCCTATGCACTGTTTATATATTTGGAAACTTTTGAAATTCTCATAACAAATGTATTCCATGCAAATCTTACTGTTGTGACCCATTATTTTATCAAATAGTTTATGGTCTCATTTGGGATGCTACATCCTCTGCATATTGCCTTCTTGAGCATCAATTACATCTAATAAAAGCCTTCTATGGTTATGCTTTGGTGGTTGTTTAATCACCGCCAATTACATGAGTTCGTAAACTTTAAATGCCACTTCAAATTCAATTCGAACATATCGACAATCAATATATGCATGCCATTATATAATTATGGTATTTCATTAAACAATTCATGGACCTTACCTCATATTGTTCCTGCATATATCTTTTGCATGTCCACCTTGTCTTTCCCCGTTTCGCATACAAAATGGCATTCTGTCGAACAAGTAGTGAGCATACAAAGATCACGCCTTTTAGTCCTTGTATCCCATGATGTCATTATGTTCAAGATGTTACAATGCAAGCTTTATCGATGCAAATCATGAAATTAATGTGTAGATCTCTGTCTACGCCTCCAAATTCCGCATGTATGTGTCATAGGCGTATTCAATTCCCAAAAGCCTTTCATCAAACAGGCATTGTGCCATGTCTGTGATTATATCTTGTGCATAGGTGTTGACGTCTTTTGTAATTACAACTTCTGATAAACTTTCCTATCCCGTGATTTAATACAACTTTGATATCATTGCATTCATGATTCGACGCCTTTCATAGTGGTGATAATGGTTCTTGCGCAACACTAACCGCATACATGCCTACGGGCATTATGTCAAACAGTTTGCGCACCTCCACATTTTGTTCACATATCAGGCAGAGTGTGAAGGTCATCGGCGAAGGTTGTAGAATGCAACATTGCATTTGTTTGAGGCTCATGAAATATTTCTACCAAATTCATCTTATGCGTATTATGCATTCGTTCATTCATGTTTCATATGCCTTGATTGTACTCCCTCTTGTTACATACACGTCTTTATGCAGGCATTTCCAACCATAAACCCGTAATGCTTCTTGTGGACACCCATTCCATATTGTCCATGTCGTTGAGGCATCGAATATGGTTCTATTGGGTTTCTACATTCTGGCATAGATAGGGAGAATGTTGGCAAAGGTCTTGGTCACGGGATCTATCCATTCCGTCTGAACATGCTCAAAGTTTCTATAGTCTTTCAATATGTATACACTGCAATCACTGCAGACCACAAGACCGCATTGAGGAATTATACCATACTTCTTCACCATCCCTGAGCAATCCAAGCGGAGCTTACACAACATTTTTCAACGCTGTAATAGCGGCCTCCATACATCTTTGACCCCAGTCAAATCCCAACAGATTAATTTTCATTCTTTATTTCTAGATCTCGAGAGAACTTTCTCTCATACCGTGTTAGGTTTAGGTTCGTTTAACCATAGGCATGACCATTTCGCCATAGACAATTCACGATTGTCTCCCCGAGCACACTTATATTGATCTACATATTCTATTGAATTGTTCAATCTTTTATTATTTGAATGAGATCACACATTTCATTTTATATATATATATATATATATATATATATATATATATATATATACAATAAAATCAATAATAACCAATAACAATGTTTTCTCTTCATATAGAAATGTTCAACACCTCTCCACTCCTCCTATGCAGATAATTTCAATGCTTCCTTTCATCAGGTATATACCTTAAATAGAGTATCTGTTTGATGAAACAAGCAGTCAACATTCAGATTGACCTTCAACAGACTTTGTTTTGGATAACAACTATTGTGGTCAAAGCCCCCTCTTTCATGGTAATGATGAACATACTTCCTCTCAGCGTAACAACATGCTAGAGAATCAACATCCTACAAATCATAGGTCCCAAAATCAAATTTCTTTGGTTTGGGATAGTAGTTCCCGTGCGCATGCAATAGATTTAACATATACATGCCCAAACCAAACAATAGGGGATATAACTTAGGGACAATTGGTGGACAGTCTATCAGATGCTGAGGTGGGATTTATTCCCAGTCACATGGAAGCTAAAAGCTTGGATTCCTATGGTAAGTTATAGGAATCATGGGAATGGATAGTGTGGATCCACGCTATTGGGAATGATGGTGTGAGATATAAACCCCAAATGATACACACTCTCGAGAAGGTTGTTCACACTCATTTACCACTCCTACTTTGGGGGATTTTATTTTGCAATAACTCAAAACATAAATGTTTTCCCATGTTCCTCTCGGTCTCGGGCTATAGAGGCATCACCTATTTCCCAATGGCCTCCTACATCATATGTTCAATGCATAGGAAATTCTAATAGTGGCCTGAGCAAAGAAAATAATACATTGAAGCAGCACTCCCTTCAAAGTTATAATGTAAATTTACAGACTAATGAAAGGAATCATGTGTAAAATAGTGACCTCCTGCAAAATTTTCTCGCTATGAGTTGTTCTCAGAAGAGGCAACGCCAAAGCTATTGCTCTCTAATCAAGCTGAGCCTGCAAATTTTAAACTTTCTTGCAAAGCAATTAATTATAAATAATGGAAGGATGCAATGCAAGAGGAAATGGATTCTTTACTGGTGAAGGAAACCTGGGATTTGGTTCTATGATCACCAAACTGTAAAGATTTGAAAAATTGAGGGATATTTTGGTTGAAAGAAGAAAATGAAGGGGTGTGTGCACCAAGTTGTGGACCAAAAAAGTGGACACATCTTTAAAAAAAATTCAAATTTCATATAATCCGATTGGGTTATTGAAAATTCAAAATTATTCTAGGCATGGTAACCAAGCCATAACCCGATCAGGTTTTGAAAAGAAAAAAGTACTTCAAAACCCAGTCGGGTTCTGAAAAGTAAAAAGTACTTCAAAACCCGATCGGGTTTTGAAAAGTAAAAAGTACTTCAAAACCCGATCGGATTTTGAAGAAGTAAAAACTATGCATTTTATTCTCCATAACCCGAGCGGGTTATGAAGAAACTAAAACATGCTTTTCTTCTGGAAGCCATAACTTCCACATACAGAGTCCGATTGACTCCGTTCAAAAAGTGTAGGAAAGATCTTGAGATGATCTAACACATGATTAACCTAAAATAATATTTAGTCATCAACTTTTTTTTTCATCCATTTGAATCAAGGAAGGTATAAAATAGGTACTCATTATTGCCCATACATGCAACGTATAGGGAAATGAGGATGCTCTCTCTCTCTCTCTCTCTCTCTTAGATTATCTCTCACTCCCCAACCTCTCTCTCTCTCTCTGAGAGAGAGAAGAGAGAGAGAATACTCATTTTCCTATACGTTGCATGTATGGGCAAGAATGAGTACCTATTTTATACCTTACTTGATTCAAATGGATGGAAAAAAATATTGATGACTAAAGATTATTTTAGGTTAATAATGTGCTATACTGTCTCAAGAACTTTCCTACACTTTTTGAATGGAGTCAACCAGACTCTGTATGTAGAATTTATGGCTTCCGAAAGAAAAGCCTATTTTAGTTTTTTCATAACCCACTCGGGTTATGGAGAATAAAATGAATATTTTTTACTTCTTCATACTCTCTCTCTCTCTCTCTCTCTCTCTCCCAAAATCTCTCTCTCTCATATTGGGAGTGGGAGATAATATGAGAGAGAGAGAGAGAGAGAGAGAGAGAGAGAGATTTTCCTATACATTGCATGTATGGACAATAATGAGTACCTATTTTATACCTTACTTGATTAAAATGGATGGTATAAAAAATGTTGATGCCTAAAGATGATCATAGGTTAATAAAAATTTAGATCATCTCAATGTCTTTCCTATGCATTTTGAATGGAGTCAATCAGACTCTGTATGTAGAAGTTATGGCTTCCATAGCAAAGCCTATTTTAGTTTCTTCAAAACCCGATCGAGTTATGGAGAATAAAAAGCATAAGTTTTACCTCTCTCTCTCTCTCTCATATTGG
>MU226441.1:142745-163419 GCA_018584345.1 Thuja plicata
GACTCTGTATGTAGAAGTTATGGCTTCCATAGCAAAGCCTATTTTAGTTTCTTCAAAACCCGATCGAGTTATGGAGAATAAAAAGCATAAGTTTTACCTCTCTCTCTCTCTCTCATATTGGGAGTGGGAGATAATATGAGAGAGAGAGAGAGAATTAAAAATTATGCATTTTATTCTCCATAACCCGATCAAGTTTTGAAGAAACTAAAATAGGCTTTGCTATGGAAGCCATAACTTCCACATACGGAGTCCGATTGAATCCGTCCAAAAAGCGTACGAAAGATCTTGAGATGATCTAACACATTATTAACCTATGATCATCTTTAGGCATCAACATTTTTTCTACCATCCATTTAAATCAAGTAAGGTATAAAATAGGTACTCATTATTGTCCATACATGCAACGTATAGGAAAATCAGTATGCTCTCTCTCTCTCTCTCTCTCAAAGAGAGAGAGAGAGAGAGAGAGAGAGAGAATACTAATTTTTCTATACGTTGCATGTATGGGCAATAATGAGTGCCTATTTTATACCTTACTTGATTCAAATGGATGGCAGAAAAAATGTTGATGACTAAAGATGATCATAGGTTAATAATGTGTTAGATCATTTCAATATCTTTCCTATTCTTTTTGAATGGAGTCCATCAGACTTTGTATGTGGAATTTATGGCTTCCAGAGTAAAGCCTATTTTAGTTTCTTCAAAACCTACTCAGGTTATGGAGAATAAAATGCATAAGTTTTACTTCTTAAAAACGCGATTGACTTTCGAAGTAATTTTTTCTTTTCATAACTTGATCGGGTTATTTGAAATTTAGAAACCCGATTGGGTTATGGCTTGGGAAGAGCTTTGGAAAATGTCCCAAAGTCTTGGAGGCTCATTTTCCCTCCATTTTTGTTCTTTAGACATTTTTTCATCTTGTAAGATGAATTCTCGACTTTATCGTCATCAGGTTTGCAATTTTTCAACTGGATAACTTTATAATTTTCACCATAATCTCATACGTCTTCTTAGCTTTCTAACCATATAAATTTCTCTATTTTTGGACAACATTAGCATAGTAAACTTTAATTTTCTTTACCAGTGTCTTGATTGTCCTCACACACATATGTCTACCATTTTTTTAATAACTTTTGATATACTTAATAAAATTACAAATAAATTAAATATTATTGTTCTACACTTGATTCTATACACTTTAAAAAAAAATCATTTTTGATTATTTTGATGCAAGTTATGCCCAGCGCACGAACAGGTACAAAATTTTCAGGATGCGATCACTTCAAAAAATCACAGAAAATAAAATACTCATAAAAAAATTACCAAAAAATACACAACTTCTAGATGTAACTCTTACCTATCATCCTACCAAAGGGATTTAAAAAATACTAAATATAACTATATCTTTTGTACCACGCACGGAAATAGCTATGTTATGTTTTTCCAAAAAAATCAGGAACATGTTTTCATGCGTGCAAGATTTGACCCTCTTAATATTATCGGTTTTTAAAAACAATTACTGTTTTAGAAACTATATTCAAAGTACTAAAATTTTTAATTTTTACACATCTTCTTATTTTGAGTGCATGACCCTCAAACGCCTGTTCCAAGATAGGGTTTACCCGATTTCAGAAAAAATGTGTCCACTTATACCCCACTTTTTGGTCCACGACTTGGTGCACACACCCAAAGGTTAGAAACGATACAAAGCAAGACTAGTTGTGAAAGGCTTTAATCAACAAAAGGGAATTTATTTCAATGAAACTTCTCACCTGTAGTCACAATGAATACCATTCGTGTCATTTTAGGATTGGTTATAGTTCATAATCTTGAACTTTAATAACTTGATGTTAAAAATAACTTTATTCATGGTGACATAGATGAAGAACTATACATGATTCAGCCCGAAGGTTTTGTCCAACATGGACATGAGCATTTATATTATAGGTTAAATAAAATTTTGTACGGGCTCAAGAAAGTCCTGAGGCAGTGGCACCCCAGGCTCGATAGGTTTATGATTCAATGTATAAATTTGTTCACTCTGAATCTGATCCATGTGTCTACTACAAAAGGTTATCTAATGGTGCATGTGTTCTTCTCTTTCTCTATGTTGATCACATGCTAGTTAACGACACTAGTATGAAGCTCATATGTGAATTAAAACAACGTTTAGCATAACGTTTTGTAATGAAGGATTTAGGGGTAGTGAGACAGATACTTTGTATGATCATTATCTGGGATAAACGAAAGAAGAAAATCAAGTTGTCACAAGAACACTATATTCTCAAAATTTTGGATATGTTTGGCATGGCGGATGCCAAAGTGGTCAACACCTCATTAGCTGATCATTTCTGTTTATCTTCAGCCATGTGTCCCAAAACACAAGGGGGAAAAGAAGAATGAAGGGTATTCCATATTCTTCAATTATATGAAGCCTTATCTATTATATGGTATGCACACACCCAGATATTTCCCATGCAGTAGGAGTGGTAAGAATATGTTCTTAGATTAATCTTGCAACAGGTAGTAGCACTTTCTACAACAAAATTTGAGTACATTTCTCTTACTGAAGGAGGAAAAGAGATGATATGGTTGCAGTGCTTATTTGGTGATTTGGATTGTCCACAACATGGTTCTACCTTATTTTATGGTAGCAATAGTGCTATTCACTGAGAAAATAATGTTGCCTTTCACAGTCAGACTAAACACATTAAAGTGTATTTCCATTTCATTTGAAGCATGCTTGAGGAGGGAAAACTACAAGTGGAGAAAATAGACACCAAAGGAAATCTAGCTGATACACTAACGAAGAATGTCCTGCGGAAGTAGTTCAAATTTTGCCTAGCTTCTCTCAACATTGTCCAAAAATAACTATAGGGGGAAAGTAAGGGAATGTCTCTGGTTCATTGCAGCGGTCATTGGTCTTCAAGTGGGATTTTTTGGGGTTTATGCAGCCCAATGGTCACTCCTCTTTCCCTCCATATTGAGTGACCTTTTGTTTCTTTATTTGATATCTCTATAAGAGCCAAATGGATTGTGATCAATTACATTGTAAATTGACAAGACTATTATAGATGTGTAACCAGAAAAAGTGATATTAATAAGAGATTTTTCCCTACTAAAAATAGATGTAGTCAATTTGGTGAACCATTATAAATCTTGGTGTTGAGTCTTTTGTCTCTTTTTCTTGTTTTCAAAATTGTATAACTTTCTTTCTTTTAAATTCACTCTTCAATTACTTCACAGTATGTATGTATATGTATATGTATATGCGTGTGTGTGTGTGTGTGTGTGTGTGTGTGTGTGTTCATATATATCTAAGAAATAGGGAGGTCCTACAAAATCATATTTTCCATCTATTAAATTTATTAAACATATTAATAAATTGTAAGGCACGTCAAAATAAAAACTAGTTAAGGGTAAGTGCAAGAAGTTGGAAGCCAATTCGGCGGAAGTCTTGTGGATTTGAAAAATGCCGCTAGAAATGGGCACCCATTTTGAAAAAAACCGGCACCCGTCTTAGGCTTGGACACCCAGTCCAAAATTAAAAACATGGGCACTCGTTTTTATCAAAACGGGTGCCTTTTTTATATTTTTATTTATTTATTTTTAAGAAACGTATTTTTCTATGTCAATTTATTATATTTAAGAAACGGGTATACGTTTTTGAACGTGTGCCCATTTTTTAAATTTAGAATTTACAAGACCACCATTTGCATTGGAATTCAGTTCGGGACGGGCTTGGTGGGACCAAGCCTATGCTTGGACCTCCAAAATAATGGCTAAGACATTTGAATACCAGATTTTTGTCTTGTCGTGATTTTTTGAGGGTCTTCCTAATCGAATTTTTTGACGAAATAAAATCTCATTAGAGCTCTTACTGTCTATATTTCTAAAATATAATTTTTATAGTGATATGATCAATTTTACTATTTTTACAATATTTATTAATCAAAAGCGGTACCTAAACTTAAAATAGTAAGGTTCACTAAAAATTTAATAACTTTTTTGTTTTTACATTTTTTTAAAAATAATTTATATGACATCAATCTAAATAGAATTTCTTTGAAGATAAAAAAAATAATTTTAAAAAAATGTGAAGTTTTCATCAAATTATGGTGGTCGTACACCAGAGGTTTCAAAAATAAATTTTATAGTCAATTAAAAATGAATTAAAAAATATTCAATAAAAAAAAAAAATATTCTCATCAATCTTTGGTGTGTTAGGTATCTTTCCCCAGAAGGATTCACAAAAAATTATTTATTTAGGTCAAAATATGGTGGTCGTACACGTGTGTGGTATGGTCCTAAAACATACATTTTGAAAAAGTAGTTTTTAAACATGCCTACTAAAAAAAATTTATGCCATGTGGGTATTTAAATAAATTACATATTTGAAAAGCAGACTCTGAGCACTACATTATCTATTGGTGAAGTGTTTTTAGATTCAAACTCTAAGTGCCTCAAATTTTGACATAAATTGATAGCAAATTTGAAAAATAGGGAAAACACTTCCACTTTTTGCCCAAAAAGTGGACTCAACTTCTTGTTGGCACCCTTAATTCCATTTATTATATAAATTTAATATTGATAATTAATCAATATTTAATGTTTTCATAAAACATTGTTTGACATTTTTAGTTCTATTATATTAGGATCTCAACGACACACACAAACCCAAAATGTCATTGAGAGGAAGGATATTACAATAACCATTCAAATTATTATCCTTAATAAAAATAAAATATTCATTCAATTGACTATGATGGTTCTCATGTGTGCATGCGTGTGTGTTTATTCCCTATTTTTTGGCGTTTCTCTTATCTTGGCCAATTGATACAAAGTTTATAAGCTACAAGCACGTTCTTAGAGAAAATTAATATCACATAACCATCCATCATACATGTCAATAATAATCAAATGCATACTCTATATCTTTGGATGAACATGCCTTACAATCTATTTCTTCAATGTTGATTACTTATTTTTATCTATCACCAAAGAGGATAATTGATTCGAAAGATATTTTTATAGTGAATAAATAATTTTTCTATACTGAAAAAAATTAATTTATTCATTTTAGTAGATAAAATAACAATTTCTACTTGCCTTGACCTTGAATACGATGGCCAAGATATAAGGATATACACAAGAGTTAAATCTATTTTGTTATTATTCTACATAAAATTGTCATTCTTCAAGATGATGTGTATTAATCTCATAGATTAAGCATTTTCATGAAAATATGTTGAGATTGAGTTGATGAATCAATCTTATACCTGTGTATTTGGGTTTGCATTAAAATCTCCTCTTACAATTATCAAAGAATATGAGGGGAGATAATTACTAGTAGTTGAGTGTTTTCTTTATGAAACATTTCAAATGACTATAAATATTGATTAAATTGAAACAAAGATTATAGAATAAGTTGTTGAACTTATATACTTGTGAATTATTTATTACCCCTATTAGTACTCTCAAATTTCAGAGAAATTTGGAGTGACTAAGTAAAAATTTCTCTAAGGCAAGGTGATTATCCCTTAAAAACTTGCAGAGAAGGCCTATTTTGGATGCTTGCAAATAGAGGCCTGATGTTTTTTAGGAAAAACCGCTTGGGACATGTCTTCCTCAACTTTCATTTGGAAAATACAGTGGGTTCCAGCTCTCAGATTTAAGTTTGGATATGTTTTGGAGATAGCCATTTGGAGGCGTTTACCCAGATCTACATATTGCTCATTTCCCAGTTTTATCAAATGACCTACTTTAGAGGTTTGTATCTTTGACCAGATGGATACTCATGATATAGGCATTAGTATGAAGTATTGTAGGCATGAAAATGAACATCTATGCCCATGTGCAGATTCCTGTGAGTGCAAATGATACATTTCCCAAGGCCATTCTGGTTGAAATTAATTCTGATTCTCAGAGTGTAAAATGCAGAATTGCAGAATGACTTACTTTGAGGTCTTACAAGTTATACCTAGCTGAGGTTACCGAGGAATTGAATGCTCCCCTATATTGTAATCATGACAAAGTTTCCCTGTGAACATTTTCAGGTCATGATCAATCCGTCTGGTTAATTTTCTCAGCCAATTCTAAAAGCAATTTGTGCAGATTAACAAATGTTGACAGGGTTGAGTTCATAGAACAGTCATTTGCTGAGGATGATAACTTTGTATCATATGATTTTCTTGGGATAAGAGTTGTTTCTTTGCAATTTTTGTGTGTAAATCTACTGCTAGGATCAGGGGTTGGGCCTCAAGGCATGGGTTTCTATTTTTGCGAAGGCCAATCCAATTGAAATTTATGTTGTTTTTACACATGCATCTACACAGTTTTTCAAAATTGTCAGAATGACCATGTTTGATCAGTTACATCTCGCACATGGGGTTGAGTCGGTTGAAACCCTTTTGTATCCATACTTTTTGTGTTCGAATGAATCTATATGATGAGTGTCGGGGTCCCTTAATGCACTTTAGTCAGTTTTCTAGGTCAATTCTAGAGGCCATTTATCTTTTTCGGTTGTTGGGGAAAAAGTTTTCAGAAAACAATGCTAATGAAGAGCCACTTCAAGTTTCTTGCTTGAGGAGCATTCAGGGTTACATTTAGAACATTTGGGATAAAGACATGTTTCAGATTTAGAAATTTTAAGACCATGCCCATCAGGGACTTGTCATTCACCATGGGTTTAGTTTATAAAGGGATTTTGCAAGTGTTCAATATAATATTATTATTTTAAATCAATTTTGATTTAAATAATGATATTTTGTAAGTGAAGGTAATTGCTTAAGAAGTATAAGAAAATGTAAGATATGGAGCGTGATGAATGAAAATGTTTAGAAACATTCAAGTAAATACCATTAGCAGGTGTAATGCTATCCTAGAGGAAGACAAGGAGAGTGCAAAGGAGCCAATGCAATAAACCAAAAGTTTAAGAACCTTAAGAAAATGCATATGGTACGTTTAAAGAAGAAGTCAGAGTTGTTGTTTTTTTAAATCTCCAAACTAATGCAATTGGTAGTCAAAGCCAAATCTCTGCGCAGAGGTATGACAGAGCTAATGCTATTGGAAGATGGAACATAAAGGTCTGCACAAGGAAGGAATTTAAGTTTTCAAAGCAAATGAAAGTGGTGAATGCTTGAAAGTGGAAGTTGCACAGAGAATAACGCTGGAAGTGATTAGAGAGATTGTGAATGCTTTCAAAGTCCTGCGCAAGATGTAGAAGGAGGAGACTAGATGCCAATATCTTTGTCAAAGGTTGCGCAATGCCCAAGATAAAGAAAAGTACTCAACGTAATGGTAAAGGGAGTTTAAATATTCCAAGCAATGCCATTTGGCAAGTGAAATCCAGATAAGGCTGCGCACCGAATCAAAGGAGACTATGCATATTAAAACAACAAATGTGCCATGGCAAGATTCCAAAATCCAAAGCCTACACTGGAAGACTAGACATCAACTTATTGAAATAGATAGATGGAAAGCTGGAGTAGTTTAAAAACATGCAAACATATGCAATTTGCAATACAAATTTCACAGGTAATGCAAGCAAGGAGCCTACGTAGAGGAAGACTAGACATAGAACATGTTTAGAGGAAAGAGAGCTACACATGAAGGCAAAGGACAAGGCATGTTTACTGTTTGAATGGAGGATTGCATTGAAATTTGAAGGAGACCCCAAGCACAGAGGCTGCGCAACATTCTAAAAGGCATGTACATAAAGTTTTAAATGAATGTTGATTAGGAAAGTTTCAAAATAAACCAAAGCTTATTCATGTTGCACAAGGGAAGAATGGTGGAGCCTACACAACAAAACATTGGAGGGGAGTTCTTCCAGAGGTTTGCTTAGTATGAGATAAAGACAACCTTGTCAGCGTCTTCCCTTACCCACATGGAAGAAGGAGGCCAACGCTAAATTTGGAAAGAGAGATGAAGTTGCTGGTATTGGGTGAAATATATGAGATGAATAGTCCTTAGCTACGCGTAAACTTCTTCCCTTTTCCAAATATTGAATGGATTGGTAATGTAGAAATGCAGTGTGAGCAAACTGGATTGAAGGATATGTTGCGCAAAAGAATAAAGGAAACTCTTGCAACATCCAACGCAGTATGAACGGTATTGCATGAGGCATGGAGGAAATAGAAAGACTAAATCTTGTGCAAATATGAAAGCAAAGAATAGCCCGCGCAGGCTATTTTCAAGGGACAATCAATGGTAAAGCATTATCCCACATGCATAAGGTTAGAGTTTTCTTTAGTGTTTTTATATGAAAACACACAAAGTGTACTGTGAATGAGTAGCCAAGAGGCCTATTGGCGGGCCCCTTGGCTGGAAGACTAAATGGTGGTGGGCGCAATAATTTTGGGCATGTGATATGCAAAGAGCTTTAAAACTTCTAAAGAAATAATCCCACATTGATCCCAGATTGAAAATTTTAGTTGTTTAAATGCAAAAGGCTACACAATGTAATTTGAAGAACAAAGAGGAGTCTCTCCATACACGAGCTCATAAGGTGCCTCAAAATGCGTGTTAGGTGGCTCCAATGACATCCAAATTTTGTAGGTTAGGTCGTGCAAATGGATGTTGATGTGGCGGACACGTGGCGGCTCGTCGCGCAGTAGCTTGTCTCTCAGTCGTGGACCAAAAATCGGCTTGTCAGAGAGTGTCATGAGTGAGTGACTGAGCTAGTCGCGCAGTCGCGAATGGTTTCCAAGATGAAATAAAATGCTTGTGAGTTAGCCACTGAGCTAGTTGCGTGCTCGCAAAGGTTAGTGGAGATAGCATAAAATGCTTGCGAGTGAGCGATAAGGCTTAGTCGCGCACTCGTAGAGGTCAAATGGAGCCAGTCAAGGTGTAGAGATGGATTTGTAGATCCAGTTAGGAGGTGACACTTGGCGAATGCTGGTGACTTCTGGGTAGAATGTACAGAAAAGGGGATAAATGAGATAAATTAATATTAGTGCAACCAAATTAAAATCTTTCCATAGTTCAAACCATATTATAATCTACGATTTCAAATTTTCAACTAAATGTGCACAAGAAGGATAAGTTTGTTTTCATAGTTAAATGACCATATTTTATCACAAATATGAAGTATCATATACCGTTGGAAAGGTATTGAGATGAAGATTTTGATTTTGCAAACCATTTGGGTGCAGATCAAATCTGATTTCTGCAATTGAAGAAAGAAGCAGTTTCAGATATTTTAGGGGAACAGACATGCGTCAGTTTTCAAAAAATTGGCTTTTGAATTCTCTATATCTCTGTTCCTCTCAATTGTACAATGATGGTGAAATCAATACTGCTGGGCAGTTTTTTTGAGTCTACATCTTATTTTTTGAGTTCTTTGTTTTGTAAATATATTGAATCAGATAGCAAATGAATGAAAAACATTGGAATACATTTTCAATATTTGTCTGATGTCTTTGTGTCTGGTCTTGAAATCTTGTGTATTAATCTGTAAGGCATTTTAATGCACTGGTTATAAGGTAACTATGAGTTCGTGTTTGAGTTTCTTTCAAGGAGAGAGTCAATTTTGAATACAAATTCTGAAGATTCAAGGTTTGCACATGAATTTGATGTCCAGGTGTTGGAGCGAAAAGAGTGATTTGTAAGGCACTTCATTCAGGTTCTGTATGTTTGGATTTAGAGGGTTTCCTGGGGATATATGTTTATTTGAGTTTGTTGCCCAATAGATAATGCATTGGTCTTTGCTGGTTATGCAGTTGTCATCATCAATTCATAAATATCAAATCATTTTACTTTTCTATTTTAAGAGCTGTGAGTGATTGTCAGATCTAGTTTGATGGGCAGGAATCCATCACATGATTCACTGAAAGAAGTGAATCCAATAGGTGCACCCGCCTGAGCCTTCGAGCTCGAAGTGTAGGAGGATTGTTTGATCCTCGTTAATTAGCCTTTTCCTTGACAAGGTCAGGGAAAATTGTTAACAACCCCTTTAATGGTGAGATTGATTGAAGCTAGAGACTAGAGCATACCAAGCCTAGTAAAGGTCTGTGTCACGTTTGCAAATATAATTACCATCATATCTATTTATTTATTAAAATATGAATATTTGATATTCTTAATTTTTTTTTCTTGAAGCAAGAAGATAGTTTTCTTGGACTTATCTATCTAAAATATCCGAAGATGACTTTTGGTAAAACAATTCAGATTTTTAACATCTATGATGTGCTTATTTTCATTTATCAAAGATCAATTCCTTCGTAAATTTCAAAATCATATCAAATACAGTTATTTGAAAATTTAAGACACAATATGAATTGTTTAAATAAAAAATCAGCATATCTGTTGTTGAATTTTTATATTTGAAATTTTAATTTGCTTATATACATTTTTAATTGCTCTTGAAATTGATCTATTATTCTTCTTAAATAGAATAAATTTATGTACAAAAAGTTATTCATCATAATTATATTGAAAAATAAATTATATACATTTTTAAATTATTAATGAAATTAGCTAGAATATATAGATATTGAGACTTTATCTTTATATAATATCTACAACAGAAAAAATAAACATATATATAAAAGAAATATCTATTCAAATAGAATATATATATATATATAGAAAAAATAAACATGTATATAATAATGCAAATCATGGTTATCTATACCCTGGTTATGCAAACCCCGGCTATGCTTTTTTGGGACTGTTTGGTTGCCCTGGAAGATGGATTTGTAAATCCACATTTCAACAGTTAAATCGACGCAGTGCTCCGGACCCGACAAGATATATAAACCAATTTAATCATGCAAACCTTGGAGTGCACTGGACCCGACGGCGAAGTTAAAATGGCTTTAATTTCTATGAAAACCATGGAGATGAAAGTCATTCCACCTCTTCAGCAGGAATTTGGACATCCACATTTTTGCACAAATGGGGATTTGCAAATCCATATTCTAGAGGTCACCAAACAAGGAATTGCACCCCATAACCGGGTTATGGGCTGCATAACCCGGTTATGGGGTGCAACCAAACGGGCCCTAAAAGAAATATTTTAACAGGGTTTGGACAATCATCAAAGCATAATGGAAGGGCGTTTTCCCTCGGATTTTGTCGTTGGAAATGTTATGGCAGGAACGGCAATCTGCCACGGGTGGATTGCGGTGCCATTGCAAACATCTCCTAGGTGGTGTCTGCTCCTCTGCAAGCTGCTCTGTGTCCATCTTCCCGGCAGGAATAGCCTTATCAGCTAAAAGCAAGCAGCTGTGTCTCCTTTTTCTCGAGGGGAAGACGAGCTTATCGGTGGTCTACGGTATTCGAACAGATCGATCTCCGGCATCCGAATAGGTCGACGCATCAGAAATAACGTTTTCCCGGCGAAGGATCAGCCCAAGGGACTAAACTAAATAACTAAATAAAAGATTGGATTGTTAGTAGATACCAATTTTTTATTATATATTGCCATTTTCACGAATTGTTCTGAGAATGTTTATTCATCTCTCTAACGAAACTCAAAAGTCAGACTTTCATTCGTTGCCGTAGATACCATTTAGAGGCATTTTTCGTCAATGTTTAGGTGACCTGAACTTCCAGAATGGTTACGAGACAATGATCTTCATATTCTCGATGTTTCCAACTATATAAAACGCTGAGGGGAATAACGGGTCAAAAATCAACCGGCGACAAAGTCACACAATTGTATTATATTCGATATCGTGCGCGCTAATGTTACTATAAATACCATGGGATTTCTTCGGTTTTGAGCACCAAGATTATCTTGGAGAAATCAGCGACCCAAAGCAAAAGCGTAATCTGGTCCAACATTATTTAGCTTGGGTCGCAAACCTTCCTTGCATGTCCTCACTCATCCCGAATTGCTGAATTACCGCTGCTCTAGTTGAGTTCGTTAAGTTTATAACTCAAATATCAATCAGAGTAGGCGGAATTGTGGTCAGTGCATAGAATATTCTTAGAATTCTCCCGACCTATAGCAACCCTATGGGTCTTGTTATTAAAAACACATTGAATAGGAATGGTTTTGAAGATATGCAAGAAAAGTTAGCAGCAGCAGAGATATTGATTTCTAAATGGGACACAAATACAAGCAGCAAAATGCTCTTTCAGAGCAATCCAGAAGAAGTCCGTCTGTACATGGCTACAGTCGAAAAGCTCCAACGGCTCATGGAATATCTGTCCGCTGGCGGCACCAACGGTGTCGAGCTCATCCGGGCGCAGCGACTCATGAAAATAGCGATGGCCCGTCTGCAGCACGAGTTTCACAAAATTCTGTTAACTAACAGTGAGGCCATCGATCCGGATCGGGTATCATCGGGCCGACCCTCCTTCTGTTCGAGCACAGAGGATAGCATAACTAGTTCAACGCGCTCTGACGGCGACGATGACGGCAGCATCCACTCCAGCTCCATCTGTTCGTCAACAGACAGAACATGCGAAATCAACATGGTTCCGTTGGACGCCGTGGAGGATCTGCGGAGTATAGCGCAGCGCATGGCGAAGAGTGGGTACGCGAGTGAATGCGTCCGAGTCTTCGTTCTCTGCAGAAAGTCGGTGGTGGAAGAGAGTTTATATAATCTGGGCGTCGAGAAGGTCAAATTGAATGATATTCGGAAAATGGAATGGGAATTTCTGGACGACAAGATCAGGAAATGGATATCCGCCGCCAAAATCAGCATCCGAATTATGTTCGCCCGAGAAAAGCGGCTGTGCGACGACGTGTTTGAGGGGCTGGATAAGATGAGAGATTCTTGTTTTGCTGAAATCGCAAAGGAGCGCACAGAAAGACTTCTCGCCTTCGCAGAGGCCGTGGCCGCCACGAGCCGGGAGCCAGAAAGAATGTTCAGAGTGCTCGATCTCTACGAAACCCTGACCGATCTTATGCCATACTTAGAAGACACATATTCTAAAGATTCTTGCCGAAGCGTGCACGAGCAGGCCAACAGGATCTTGCTGCAACTTGGCGAGGCGACTCGGGGAATTTTAACGGAATTCGAGAAGGCGGTTGGGAAGGAGAAATCCAAGGTTCCCATTGCGGGGGGCAATGTTCATCCTCTCACCAGATATGTTATGAATTACCTTTCGTTTTTCTCCGATTACAAGGAATCTTTAGTAAAGATAATCACAGACGCACCAGTAGATCTACCAAAAGTCCAACCCGACAAAGAGTTGAACGATCCCTCTGCCACGCTGTCTACTCGGCTGGGATGGATTGTCTTCATGCTGATGTGCAAGCTGGACAAGAAAGCTGATCTGTACAATGACGTGGCTTTGTCGTACCTGTTTCTAATAAACAACTTTAACTACATAGTCCAGAAGGTGAATGGATCCGAGCTCAGATATATTCTGGGGGAGGGGTGGGTGAGAAAAGAGTGGAATAAGGTGAGGCATTACGCCGTGAATTACGAGAAGACGGCGTGGATGAAAGTGATGTCGTGTGTAACAGACAGGGAAGTTCCTGCGAATGGCGGAGTTTCATCTGGTCGAGCTTTGAAAGAGAGAATAAAGGATTTCAATTTGGCGATGGAGGAGGTGAAGAGAAGGCATGCCGGATGGGTGGTGGCTGACGTCAGCCTGAGAGAGAAATTGAGGGTTTCAATTAGTGAGAAGTTGATACCGGCGTACAGTTCGTTTCTAAGGAGATTCAGAAGCCGATTTGAAAGCGATGTGTACATCAAATACGCGCCCGAGGAGGTGCGAGATTTTGTCTTGGAAGTGTTGAAGGGCAGCCCCTGATTACTCACATTCGCTTCCATTTTTTGTAGCATTATGTTTATAGTAATATAATCTGACGAGGAAGTTAAATTTGTGTTCATATGAAATCAAAAGTCCGGTTACGTAAGGTTGATTACCTTTGATTATACGCCACCTAAGCACCCTTCCCCAAGTCTGCAAGCAAATAATAATTGAAAAATAGAAAAGAGGATTTTACGAATCTTATTCAATTATTTGTGGATTAAAATATATATTATAACAAATATCTATAATCTAGATTGATTTTAATATTTAATAAAAAATGTTTCAACTCATCAAAACTATCAATTGTTTATATATTAATAAAATTATCAATTGTTCAAATAAGTAAGAGTAAATTTATCAAATTTTAAAAAGTGAAGTAAATATTTTCTTTTTAATACATAGGTTATTTTTTATTTACTTGATTGCTTTTATACTGAATTTATATTCTTTATATGAATATATTTGGTCATTTACAATCATTTTTTAAAATGTCAAAATATAGATAATTTCATAACTTTATGTCAAAATATAATTTAAGTGAAAATTCACTAACATAAATATAGTCAATGTTAGACCAAAGTAAAATAAGATATGGTTCTTGAATATATATTTATATTTCACAATAAAATATATTCTACACTTTCACTCTATCCCTAATCTTTTATGAAGAAAAATATTAATATATTTTTGATAATCAATGAATTCTAAGAACATTAATACCTATAATACCTTGATATAGAGAAAAAGAAATATGAAATTAAAAAATTATTAATAAAAATTAAAATACAAATCCTAAATATCTACATAATTATTGACATAGATTTTAAATATTGTCTCCATTTCTCTCACATACCCTCCTTTTCTATATAGATATAATCAATGAGCATTTAGTTACCCATTTGTTTTACTCTTCTATCATCGTGTAAAAAAGCTATAATTCAAAAGTCTCGAAGACAATTGTCATATAAATGTTCAAATTATATTGGATGCATGACAAACAAAACATGCTATACTAAGAATGAAAATGAAATGGATATCTCCTACATTGTTTCATTAAGTTAATTTCATTGTTTCATTAAGTTAATTTCATGCATGTATATATTTGTTACAACATTCTTACATGCATGAAGGAAAATCCAGATTCTTCTTTTTTTAGGCTTTCCTATCGTGCACATCTCAATTTGAGCTTGTTTGGATATTTCATTTACTTGAAAATTTTGATCAATAGGCATATTAGATAATATTATATATTTATGGAGTATTTCAACTTTGTTATAAAATATCATTGTAATGGATCAATATTTTTGGCTTCAATGAAAAGTATTATAAATTTTAAGATATATCTTTATCATTTAATTTTTTTATTATGTTTTCAAAGAGTATTTTGAGGTATTTGATGTGAACAATTATTTTATGTTCTATAATCTTGTCTTTATAGACAAAAGAATGAAAAAACAAGCTAGGGAAAGGGTAATGGATTGTTGAGGGTCCTCATTTTTAAAGTTGCTATTTTTCCTTTACCTCTTTATGTCTTGGGAATCTAGTGGATATTTTCATTAATCTATATTTTTTAACCATCACTAGCTTTGGTATTCCTTCAGCTCTAGAACTATCGAAGTGAGTAGAGAGATCCGGGATGATTACTAAGGAAAGACATTAACATATCAATAAATGTAGATGACGCATTTGACGATATAGATGTTAACAAGGAAGGGCATCCTAAAGCAGTAACCAATGCAATGAAAGACCCAAATAACTAGGTATTTCTAAAACTTTAGAATTTATGTTTTCTAATGAAGCGATTGATTGTATTCATAATTTTAATTATGAAATAGAATTTTAGAGATTGAATAATTAAATTGGAAAGATAGGTGTTAAGAACATGAAGCTTTGAGAAGAATGGGAAAAGGCTATGTGTCCTACAATTTTAAACCAATTGAACATGTTGAAGCCATAATGAACCTTCTACAAGTGAACAAAAATGAGCGCAATAGGATATCTACTATATAATACAAATTATATGTAGATGGACAATGAGAGCCTTGCATATATAAGCAATCTAGAGGATGCAGGAATGTATGACTAGATGATTGACTATCTCTCCAAAGGTGCAACACATCTAAGTTCAAGTGGCAAGTGTTTGAGTATATATCAAGTGAGCATGAAATAGGTGTTTCAAAAGGAGAGCACATATTTTATCTACATAAAGTGTGATAGAAAGATAAATTTCTCTGAGTGAATACTTAACTAGAGTGATAAGCTCAACTTAAGAAATGTGATTAGATAAATTGTTTAATAATAACACTTTTTAAACTAACAACTTTTTACGTGCAACTTGAGGAGTTATGTATGCATAGATGATAAAATTAGACAAAATGAAAAGTTGCACTTTAAATTCTAATTATAAATATAAACTTTAAATTGAATCAAATTAAAGCATAAAATTTGAAAACAAAATGAAAAGTCATATTCTATAAGATGCATTAACAAAAGGATGTTTAATTTCAATTCTAAAAAATAATGTGAGAGCCTCAAATTTCTTGGATCCAAAAAGTTGACTTAGTCCCTTTTAATTAAGTCAAATTAGGTAATGGTTGTATTTTGGTCAAGCGAAAATCTTGAGGGGGACAAAGTCATACAATTGTATTATATCCAATATTTGTACGCGTTAGGAGGACTTTAAATTTGATGGAAACCTCGACAATGATATGCTAAACACGTTAAACATGTATGGTTAATAATTAGATGTCTATAACCATTTCAAAGCTCCCATTTTTACTTAGATATAGACAGTGTTGGCAATCAATGTGGACAGATTCTGCGAATTCAACATTGTTCGGTTGGACGCCGTGGAGGATGGCGAAGAGTGGGTACGCGAGTGAATGCGTCCGAGTCTTCGTTCTCTGCAGAAAGTCGGTGGTGGAAGAGATTTTATACAATCTGGGCGTCGAGAAGGTCAAATTCAATGATATTCGGAAAATGGAATGGGAATTTCTTGATGACAAGACCAGGAAATGGATGTCCGCAGCCAAAATCAGCATCCGAAATCTGTTTGCCCCAGAAAAGCGGCTGTGCGACGATGTGTTTGAGGGGCTTGATAAGATGAGAGATTCTTGTTTTGCTGAAACCGTCAAAGACTGCACAATCAGTTAGTTATATATTTCTCTTGGTTGTAAATATGATTTAAACTAGTTAGTTATACATTTCATTCTTTTAATATTATTTTATTTTTATATTATAATGACATTAAAAAATATAATTTTTTATACTGTAGGCGTTTCCCTCTTAGAAAGCCCCGACTTGAATTTGAAGATCTACGGTTTCTATTGGTGAAAAGGGGAGTGACTACCATTGAGACCTTCCTAACTGTCGATGTCTTCCTACACTATTTGGGATATGACATGGAGTAGCAGGTGGATTGTTTGGAGCCTTGGTAAAAATTAATGCAAAAGAGTAAAAATTAATGCAAAACCTAAAAGTCGTTTGGCATTTTCAAATTCCAATGTACGGTGCTCTTTAAAGCTTTAAAGAAGGATGGGTGTACTATGTCTAGATAACTCATCGATAATACCTGTGCCTTTAATACTGCATAGCAGGTGGACTATTTGGAGCCTTCGTGGAGTATCAATTATTGCAAAACATAAGAGTTGTTCCACAATTTCAAATTCCAATGTACAGTGCTCTTTAAAGCTCTAAAGAAGGATGGTAAATGGCACAGCTACGTCCTCATCCTATTGACCTCATCATATTGACTGCCTTAAAATTCCCCTGTAACCACCTTCATAGTCTATAAAAAGATTATTCCGCACAACCTTGTTTCACAGCTATTTTTGCAAAAGAAGTAAAAAAATCTAGAAGTTGCTGGACTGCATCTCTCTCTTGAGGATTTGCCTGGACTAGATATTGGATCTCTTTCAGGGATTTGCATTATTCAATACACATTACACAGGTGAGTACTCATGCAACAATCAATGCAATGTTATATTCATACAGATTATTGTCGTTCCTTCTTTTATTTGAATTTGAAGTTTAGTTGTTTTTGATAGATAAAAGCAGCAAGAGGGTGCTGGCACATGGAATAGGGGACTGGAGGCACATTAACAGCAGGTTAATGGCACAGTCGAAGTATGTAGCATGATTTACTGTTTGCACCAGAGCTTAAACTTTTACCTCTATCAAAAACAAAGGTAACAGGACTGCATAAAAGGAAAATACTATAGTAACTAAGAACAATAATAACCATCAAAATAAAGTTCCAGAGCCACGCAGGGCTAATGTTTAAGCAGCTATTAAACTTAATAAAACCCCTCAACACAAAACAGGGGAACTGAGGAACCAGTCTAACAAAAAAATAGCACAGCATAAACCAACGTGCTAATTTTTCCCTCCCAACTGCTTAGACAGTAGTGATCTCGCCCATTCTTCTTGAAGGAACAGAAAAAGGTCTCTGTTTTCAGCATCAGCCTCCAGCTTGCCATCAGACAGCTTCTCCTACACATTGCAAAGGGTTAAAGCGGAAGCGTGCATCACCTTCAAGGCGAATTTGTTAGACCTCTTGTAGAGATCCATCAGGTCCTGCATCCCTTTTTTTATCTCAGCTATCTCTTTTTCCACCTTCGCGAACCTGCTCTTAAGGGTGCCCGTAAGGCTACTTTTCTCCTCCATACCAGGCGAAAGGGGATTATCCAGGGGGTCGCCTTTGGGACTTCGGGGTGGGGAAAGGCTCATTGCTCTGTTAGGGCTGTTCATGGGAGTATTCTTGGCCGGGCTCCTAAAGCCATCAGAGGAACTCATTGCATATGTTATGTACCTAAGGATATGATATTAGGCAAATGGAGTTATTGATATTTGACACACATCCCTTAAGTTAGTTAGAATGGGTCATGTGAACAACTTATGTTATTAGTTACATCAGATGATGTAGGCTTGATTAGGAATACCTCTCTATTGTATTATTAGGAGTAGGTCTATATAAAGAAGGTGGTATCATTGTAAGCACATCACTATGAAGTATGATAATGTATTTGGGATCCAAAGAAAGTACACAAGTAGTCAACCATGTTCCAATAGCCGTGCACATTTTGTGCACCCAACCCCCTAGTTTTTAGTTTTAAAGGAGCCAGAAAAATGATAACTAGAAGTCCATTAATAAGTTTCACATGTACCAATAGCCGATAATTTTTTTGAGTTCTTTTGGTTCGCAATTGGCCCATTTGTGCACCTATACTAGGACATTTGTGAATGACTACTAGGACATTTGTCCATAAGTACTCAAAATTTTGAGTGCACGGTTATTGGGGCATCTTTAAGTAGGTGTTGGGTGACACTTTGAAATACCCAGTTTTTGACCGTTCAAAGCTTAACAATTTTTATTAAGAGCATTGTTACTACCCATAAGCCATAAAATTGTTTTTAGTAGATAAGTCGCATATAGAGACAATGAACAAAATGTTGAAATATGATGTATAATTTAGGTTCTATGAGCGCGCGAATTTAGCTATGACATCTTATGGTACGCTCCCTATTTGAGATATATTTTGGAATGACTTCTTCCATAAGAAGTATTATATAATGCTATCCTACCTCAAGGACCTTTTTTTAGTATATTGAATATTAGGGCATGTTGGTCCACATACATCTCTCCTATTGTCTATGATATATATTACTGTTAGGATTGTTTATATGGGTTTTATCAAGTGATATTAGAGCAAAAATTTGAACAAAGATTAAAAAAACCCTAGATTTTAAAGATCCACCTATATTTGTCAAATATTTATATTTTTTTCTAAAGTTGGAAGATTACATAAGGAATTTATAGTTTAAAGTTCAAGTTTTAATCACAACTATTGAATGATTTATTTCAAACTTTACAGATTTTTATAAATTTCATTCTAGGTTGCACATTAAGGAATTTTCCTTTTTTTAAAAAAATATTTTAGAAAATATTATTAAATTTTATATCATTAAAAGTAAAAAATATTATAAAAATAATTTTTAATAAAAAATAAAATACAAATTCTCTCTACATAGAAAATTTCACAATCATTGGTTTAAATTATCTTAAAATTTTTAGTAATTTGCCATAATTAAAAAATATGAGAAGTATTTTTAAAAATACATTCTAGTTCCTTCAAAATGCAAAAAAGTGAGACAATATTGTGTTGTTCCCCACAAATTAATCTTTAAATAATAAATAATTATGTGTAAATAATAATAAAATAAGGCTGAATGCATAAAAAAGGCATTTAATAAATACGAAGCACTGGGGAATGATATTAAGATACGAACCAAATTTAAGACAAGAATATACTACTTGATGATGAATAACCATATAAATGTATTCTATAAAGGTAAATTAAAATATAAATATAAATTAATAATTCATTTAAATTATTATTTTATCAAAACAATATTTATAAAAAGTGTGAACTATTAAGACACGTTCTTGTCATTTTTCAACAAAGTAATATAATTAATTCACCTCTTTTATAAATTTAAATGAACTACAAGATAGTGTTTCACTTGTTTTGAATTTTGTATTTAAATTGTTCATTTTGTACAAAGTTTACTTATTTAATATTAAGGCTTAAATTTGGCAATCGATAAGATCATTTTTTTGTAATAATTATTTATTAAAAATTACACTTAAAACACTATAATACATCTTATTATTAAAACGTATACAAAATTAAATACATGTAAAAAAAATCCTAAATAAATATACCTATCCATATTTTCTTCAATATTTTGATATAGTCTTCAATAAATTTAATTGTCTTTTATGACAAAATTATGTAAATATGGCCATCAAATATAGAACTTAAGTTACATGTCTCAAAAAAATCACAATGAACATCTTTTTCTTTCAATGTTTACTTTGTAAATGTAAAGGAAAGAATAAAGATTGTGCCTAGAGACAATTGCAAACACATGAGGGGTTTACCATATTACAATT
>MU226441.1:166701-177766 GCA_018584345.1 Thuja plicata
TCCTCAAATCCCCCTTAGGGGTATTTTTGGTTATTCTTAATGGGTTAGCCAGTTCCAGGGCTACCACAATATCAGGCTGTTCTATCTTATCCAGTAGGGATTGGCTCCCCTTCTGGGGAGGAGTCACGGTTTGGGAAGGTTCAGACGCCTTTTCTAAGATAGGGTGGGTCTCTTGGACAGAAATGGCCTGGGGCTCTTCTGAAGTCTCACGGGCCAGTAACCGGGGGGAGACAATCTCACCATCTTCCAGAGGTAGAAAACCAACAGTAGTAATCTGGGCTCCAGGAGTCAGCCCATCTGGAGCAATCTTCTCCGCATCCAAGGGTGGCGTATTCGCCACCGGTTCCTCCAACACCTCAGGCTGGGGGGTCACAGCAAGGCCCTTATCTTTGTTCTGCTGCATCTTTTCTGAAAAATTTGCCTTGCAGGAGTCACTAGAATGTCCTCTTCGTTCACACTTCCCGCAAAATAGGGTAGCATTCTCATAGACCAGCGCTTGGGTCCATCTACCCAGTTTGGATTTCAACATAACAAAGTTGGGCAGAACTTTGTTCACATTGACATTCACACAGAAACGAGAAAACACAAGCCTAGATTTAGATCTTGTTACCTGGTCCGTTGTTATGAAAGCACCGAAGGAATCTCTAATCCATCGGAAAACCTGTTCATCCCAATACTCCAGTGGGAGGCCTGGGAGGCAAACCCAAATAGGGGCTGACCTAGCAAGGTCCGTTGCTGGATTGAAACCTGGTTTCCACTTTGCAAGGGCCAGGAAGTGTTTTCCATAGACCCATGAACCAGATAACACTCTGGTCATATCCTCCATAGTGTTGAATCTAAACAGAAAGAGCCCACCTGGCATGGCCGAAACCAGGACTGAACCCTTAATCTTCCACTGAACAACAATCCATTTTCGGACCATCTCAATGGAAGGGTGGAAATCAAAGAATCTTCCCACCAGGGCCAACTGGAAAACCTCCATTGTGCGATTAACAACAGAGTCTGGGAGGGACAGTTCTGCACCTTCTTCCATCTGCACAAAATCTACTAAAAGGTCCTGCAAAGATTGTTGAGCATCCCCAACAAGAGCCCCTTTCCAGTTAGGTTTAGGAGACTCAACAGAAGAAGACGACGCCTTTTGGGATTCCCCCGTTGACTCAAGCACAATGCACGTGATCTGGGGTCCATCCAGACCAGCAGGTGCGTCTGCCAAGAGGGCAGCATCTCCCCCCAGGGAGGCGGGCATGGGGTCCTCAATTTGAAAATGGCTTGGGTGGGAAAGCACAGGAGCGCAGAGTTGCAGAGCGGTCATAAGAGTTGCAGATTGATTTAGTTTAGTTGTTATCTTATCACCACCTCTGCAATGTCTTTGACTTAGTTATTGCTTCTCACTATTCATTAAGAATCTGTAGGAAATTATGGGCATAGAAAGAGCCCTCTTTTCCTTATTAAAAAATAGTTTTATTTTGATGGGACTCCAGAATAAAGCACAAACTCCATCCCTAAATTCTGAAATACAAACCGCGCACTCCAAACTGCTTTCTTTGGGAATGGGGAAAATTTGTGAAAGCTTACTTGGAGGGGAGGAAATTGGTATTTTGAAGGAGTTTGATAAGAGGCCAACTGTAATAAAACTTCAAATTCTCTGAAAAACTCTGTGTAGTTTCATCCACCCATTGATGGTGTTTCCTGCTTCACATGCTAAATTTGGCTTTTATTTTCTCTTTTTAACTTTTGCTCCACGCTGCTCTGTATCAAATATATATTGGTAATATCAATGCTAATGGCGGCCTCCTGGCCCACATTTTAAACTTTTTTATTATTTAACTGATTGACCGGATTTGGGCATGAAGAAGAACAGATCATTTGGAGAATTTACATAAAAAATGGTTGTATCAATTGGGCTGTAATAGAGGTGGGTCATACTGTAAGTACAGTGGGTACCAGCTTAGTATCTTCTCTCATCAACACTATCATAGTTATAGAATGAACTTGTTTAAGTAAAATAGTGTCTGGCACTGATAATAATAATATTATTATTGACAGTCCCAGCGCAGCAAAGAATTCTGAGAGCGCTTGTGAGAATTGCAACAGCGCATTTTAAGAGTGCCTGTGAGAATTTGTGACAGAGAATTAGTATTTTAACCTTGTAGGCATCCAGTAGAAGATGTAACCTATTATAGTAAATCATATTATTATATTATTATATGAAGCCAAATATTTTGTCAAATAAAAAGAAAAAATCAAACTTATAAAAGTCAAAGTTATTTGACACATCAGAAATTTGAAGAACTCTCAGAAATTTGATAGGAGCGAGATTGATCAAATCCTACTACACTAAACTTTTGCTTGTACAATCACTACACTAAACTTATGCTTTTCATTCATCAATATCTGAAAAATAGTAAAGGGAAAGATTAAATAACATGTTAGATAACAATTGAGGAGATTGCCCAGGCTAATTTGAGTGAAGGTTAGCCATGGGAGTAGGGTAAGCTGAAGAAGCTGAACACATTGTATCTGTTCAAGAACAATCTGGTGGGCACAATTCCTGAACATCCATCATTCAAAAACCAAACATTAGAGCATCAATTTATTTAATTATTTTTTTTCATTATTCTTTTTGATCAATTCATGTTAAAAGGGCATAGTAAAGGACCAAAATATCTTATTAGTAATAGGTGTTAAGTGCAAGTTAAAATTCTTAGATTTGGCATGAAATTATGAAAGCAATTGTTAAGAAATTTAAGGTGTTCCAAAACAACATTCTGTTGGGGCCCACACCTGAAGGCTAAAATATATTGTTATTACAAACCAAAAAATACAAGAAGTGAAGAAAACCACCAAGATGAATGAGGATGCTAACTAAAAAATAGAGAACCACAAATAGTCCAAAAGAAACCTTGAAATCCCTACACACTAAAGAGATTTAAAAAATCTGTCACAACCTCTAGCCAATCTGAATGAAAATCAAACCAATCCAATCAATCAGAACAAACTGGAGACAAGCTGAATGCTAGCAAATCCCTAAAAAATCCATGTGTACAAACTCTTTACCTTCCTGCTCCGCAGGAAAGAGTTTCTTCATAGTCCAATGAGATCCCCCATCTACTGCTTCCAAAGCTTCTATCTAAGCTCTCTTTGCTTCCAATTTTACTATGTTGTCTCTTGGGTTTATTCATATCTAGAGGTCTCTCCATAGAGGCAAGTCCTCCCAAGCAATCTAGATCAACTTGTTCTAAGTGGAGGTCCTGAAGAAGAAAACTATGCTATCTCTCCTGATCTCCATCACCATTAGAATCAATGATCCAATCCTGATGCATTAAAGCCTCTGAACTCTGCAACAAGTCCTACACTAAAGAATGGATATCCTCAGCATGGTCCAAAAAAATATAGTCTTTCATAATGTCATCAAATAACCCTCAAGTTGAGGTTTTTCATATTTGGAGCAATTCGTTAGTTTACATGTCACCTCTACATGCAGAACACCTATTTGTTGCACTATAATCCATCAACTTTGCCCTAAAATTGAATACCCCACTCTAATTATTTATTGATGCATTCTTCTCTATTGAAATTTGGACTGCCTATCCATTATCCAATAAAAAACTGCTAGCACTAATATTTAACAATTTAACTATGTTTTAGAAATGTTTAAAAAATTGTCAAATTTATAGGGATTTGTTTCGAAGTTGTTAGTCGCACTCCAAATTTCCTGTCAATTAATAGTCCACATTATTTAGAAACTGAAAGGTCAAAGTGATGAAATACACAAAAAAACACTATGGGTTTGTTTGATAGGGATCACCCCAGCCTTGCAAAGAGTAGAAGGCCTAATTGTCAAATATATACCCAAGAGTACAATCTCTGTCAAATATATGCGTCTCAGAAATTGTATATAACAGCTAGGAGGATAGATTAACCTGGAATTACATATGCTATGATCTTGTCAGAGATCACACCTAATAGCTGGAAAAAAATATTAATGCTTTGAAACACTTATACTCCATGATTATGAATGCAGAAAAATAAAACACAATATTTAGAGAGAAACTATGCGATACACCTAATAGTAGTGGGTAGGAATCAATTCACGAATCAAAGGCGTAAAGAGCCTTAGTGTATTATTATCATTATTTCTCACAAGTAGAAATAGACTACTTTCAAACTAGGGAGTGAATTTGACGGGGTAGATGAGTTCCTTATTCAGATAGAAGACCCCAAAATGGCACTCGATCTCTGGTCTCCCCTTCCCATTCTCATTGAACATAGAAAAAATGTAGGTGTTGATGGGCTTCCCAGGTGTCCGAGGCATCCCATGGTTGGACAGAACATGCCTCACTAGGTTTTTATTGTACACCCTCGCGTTCTCCACGCTGGCTTCCACATCATCTACCACAAACGGCCACCCGCTCTCCGTAATCACCACTTCAATCCCCCCTTGCCCCTCTCTCTCACATGTTGCTATCACTAAATCCACAATGGCATCAAACAAGCTCCTGTACTCACGCCCTCCATCATTTACAACCTGATTGGATGAGTTGAAGAGTGCATAGTCTAAAGGGTTCATATCCAAATAATTAATTATATTATATACGAAACAAAAGAATGAGTTAAGATGACTAAAATAATATCAAATATATTCAATTCGTATAACAAGCTTTGATATGAATTAAAATTGGTATTTAAAATTCCATAAAAGAATCTCTTCTCAAGACAAGTACAAACTAGCAACATTTAGTTTAGATATTCATTGCCAATTCAGAAGGGCACATGGATATTTATAGTTCAGATCAATTACCAATTTTCTTCCAATAATCACGAACTGCTGCATATTTCCTGCAATTTAAAATCATTTTCCAACATTATAGATTGGAAATATTAGTACCGGCCACAGTAAATGTCCTCATTTGTTAATGTCATCTAATGACGTTGGTCTAATTTTTCTACACTTCCTCACGATGTAATTTAATAAAAATAACAATTTATGATACATAAATGTTTGAAATAGAGATTTATTTCTTAATTGATAGATTTAGTCTTATAAATCTGCAATCTTCATTCGTTTTGTCCATCATTCTAGTCATAAGTTTTATTTTCATAAATTTACCGTAAATTCCTTTTTTCATTCTGGTTTGCTACATGGGAAATTGGGGTAATAACAAATGTTTTCAAGTTATTAGAAATATTGTTTATGGAATTAATTTTGTATGTAGTTAATGAATTTTGATAAATAAATGTTTATTAACTTAATATATGTATTTAATGAATCTAGCTTATTAGAAATATTGTTTATGGAAATAATTATGTACGTATTTAATGAATTTTGATAAATAAATGTGTATGAACTTAATATATGTATTTAATGAATCTAGATGGAAAAAAAACATAGATTTATTTTTTAATGGTTAGAATTAGGATGCAACTTAGGTTGAAGGTTACAAGTGAGGGTAAATATAGGAATGCGACTAATTTTTTCCCTAAAGTAAATGTTTCTATTATGGTTAGGGTTAGAATAATCATTGCAATTTAAGTCATGATTATAGTAAGGGTTGTTTACAACTTGGGTTATGGTCATAAGATTAAGGTTAATGGCAATACAACATAGATTATCTTAGCTTTTAAACATAAAATACGAGCTATTTTTTCACCTAAATAAAATATATTGGTTTTGGAATGACTAATAAAATAATCATTATAATAATTTCTTTAATATAAAATAAATCTAAGATATTTATCCCATTATCCCTGTTGCAAATTAAAATCAAATTTATATGCTTGTTTGAAATAGATATTTAAAACACTTTTAAAGGTAAGGAAAAAGTTTTACCCACCACGATTATTCTTAGACTTACTACTTATACCATATTTACATTCATTTCTCTCAGGAAAAGCCAACAAGCATGAATAATCATGAAATCATTGAGGTCATTAGTGGAGACACAACAAATAATGTTAGGAGCCCCTCAACTCCAATTGTAGTAGCCAGCATACTACAAGAATCATGCTGCTCAGTCAATCAGCCAACAAGTCTTGGAACCAATGTCCAATCTCTATCTATGATTTTGTCAACCAATTATCATGATATTGTGTAGAACTTCAAATTTGAATCCCAATTGCCACTTGTCGAAGAAAAAGACATCAATACACTTCAAGAAAGTTGTACCCAGTTGGAGAACCTTTGCACCTTCTTGAAAGAAATGTACTATGATCAATATTACACAGGTGGTGCAGCACCCTCTATAGTTGGGGCATATGAAACATATTTGAACACAAAGTGATCATCTGTCTTACCTTCCCCTAAGTTGTTCATGTACATATCCAACCTTCAATTTCAGCACTATGTAACCTATCTATACAAATGAATGTACTTTTAAGTACAACAAATAAATAAATCAATGTCTTTATATTAAGTTTTACTCGAAATAGTTCACTTTTCCACGGTTTGTTTGTTAATCAATTGGCTTGTTTATAGAGAGATAATGGTATACAATGCACTTGTAAACAAAGAAAAACTAACATACTTAATCGAACACATGTTTTAATGACCCGCGGACACAAAGAATCTATAACAACAACCTAACTAACAACGTATTGTTTTTATGATATAAATCTATATGAAAATAACCTTCTCAAACTACTTCACCTAAAATTAATCTACATTTTGCTAATACTAAGGCTTTGACCACCTAACCAATCACTTTACCCACACTTGCAGGCTACTTGTTTCCTTCTACAGTATAGTTCATGATGGTGACTTTATCAATAGGTGCACTAGCTAAGATTCTTGTAGGCACACCTATTACAGATCCATACTTACAAGTAACATCTATACATACTATAAAACAAACACATTCAACATCTTCCAAATACCAACTGGACCTCTCAGATGATGAACACACGCAGTCTACACTACTGCCAGACAAATTCAAAGATCTTGTCATTGAAGAGGCTTTGGTGAAAGGGTCAATTATTTGCCTCAAGAAATTTTCTTGCAAGATGCTCCATAACTTCATGTAAGCTCTTTCTTTAACACTACCATCTTAAATTTCTTCATTTCCAAAGTAAACTCCTTCCTAAATTGTAAATCTTTGTTCTATATAGGGCACTCTTAATCAAAGAATTTGAAATCTTGTTTAACAATGCACCTATAGTTGGAAGCCCAATTCCACTCCTTCAAGTTACTACCTACCTTTAACCTTCACCCTATGACAAAGGCTTAGGGTCTTCTTCATCTAGAGAGTATTTTGTACAAAATCTGGCTCCTAATCAACCACTCCCCATTAAATCATTGACTCCATATCATAGGCATTGGTCCATTGAGGGTCGAGTGTTAGGAAAAACACCAATCCATGAATACAAAAATACTAATCATGAAGGAAAAGTTTTTGGTTTTGAATTCATAGATAAAGACACATTTGGAATCCATGTAACTTGTTTTAATGAGCTCATAGATGAGTTCTACAATGTTGTCAACCCTGGTTCTCTATACAAGGTTTTTGGTGGCCGCATTAAAGTTGTAGACACAAAATATAGTAGGTCGACAAACACGTATGAAATAGCCCTGTTAAGCTCATCAATAATATCTCCTTCCACATGTCCAGACTCTACCATTCCCAACCATCACTTCCATTTTAAGACCATAGATACACTAGATACATTTCCCATCGACTCACTAGTATATGTCAAAGGGATACTTGTATCTATAACTCGGACTCCATCAACGTTACGCAAAAAAAATGGAACTGACACTAAGAAATTCACAACAACAATAAAATACATTTCAAATTATTCCATAGATATTACACTATGGGGTGGCCACTGTGAAATTGAAGGCAAAAAAATCTTTGATATGTTCGCCCAAGAAAGCCCAGTAATAATTTTGATCAAATCTGCACGTCTAATATCATGGAATGGAAAAAAACTTGATAGCACCTTTTCAACCTTGATTATAATCAATCCTACTTTTCCTGAAGCTTCTAGATTAAAAATATGGTATACAAATGTAGGATATGACCAACCTTCTACATCCTTGTCAAAAGGCCAGAGCTACGCACCCAAATTTGTTGATTCAAAATATATCTCTACTATTGTCAACAAAAAATTATCCAACACACAACCTATTTGTGTAAAAATAAAAATCACTAAATTGCATTTGGACAAGTTCTACTACCTTTTCTGCCCACTAGTAGTGGACAACAAGAAATGTAAGAAAAAAGTTGTTCGCTGCTCAACAAACAAATTTTGGTGGCCCAAATGTTATGTTGAGCTCTCTAACTGTGCCTACAGCTAAATGCTCAAGATGGACTTGCAAGATGCTACAGGAGAATTAGTAAAGGTAACTGCATTTGAAGGACCCTCCATTGATTTGTTGGGAGTACCTGCAGAAGATTTCCAACTCCTACTAGCAGAGCCTGATGCTGCAAAGTACATTTTGGACAATATTATAAATTGTGAATTTCTCTTTTAACTTACCATCAAAATGTATCCTTTTGGGGGTGAAGAAACACAAAGCATTGTCATTACATCCCTAAAGCTTGCATAAAATTGGGACTTGGATCTCATAATGCATAGTTAAATATCAAAATTTTAAAGCTTCTACTAGAGTGCTATATATATAGAAAGTTTTGTATCCCCTACAATGATAAATGTAATTTTCTATTACTATTTCCCACAAACAAACAAAAAAAGTTTGTGCTTAGAATGAAAATTACTATATTTGTATGTACTATATTTACAACAACAAATAAATATATTACACATGCATCTTTTCTTGTTCCAATTCTTCCAATGTTCCACATCTAAATTTGTCAATAACATGTTTACTACATTTACAAGTACCCACTATAGTATTTTCCCACTCTTTTAAATCTTGACTGATACAAGCATTTAGCATATTAGAGCATTTGATTGCCTCAAATAAAACTCCTATTCAAAAAAATAATATTTTTTAAAATATGCCATGGAATGTTAAAAAAAAACAAAAGAAACAAATATATACAATCACAAAAACACAACTCTTTGATTTTTGTCATCTTCTATTCTAGTTACAACATCTTTTATGAAATATATAAGGATCTAATTGGAGATACACTACGTCCAGGTATATCAAATCCTCTTGTTTGGGCATATATATATTTATATATATGGACTTACCCAATGATAACGAACAAGACAAGCATTCTCAAAGAAATCAAAAATGAAGAATAAGGTACCATGCTACAAAGGACATCATCAATAAAAGAAAAAGAGAGACCCGCCAAACCTTTGTTCACGCAACAACCTCTTCTACATGATGACATATAACTGATTGAATGTTTGATAATGTTAAGTTGAAGATGATGCAAGACATTAAAATAGTTAATGGTTTGTATTTTCATTGATGTCAACTTGATATCATCTATACGGTCATGTACATAATGCTAAAGACTTTAGAGAATCAATGGAACAATGATTATGCTTTCAACAATGCATAAAAGTCAAGTATGAACACTAAGTGATAGACAACACCGACGGAGTGCACACCATCGGTAAAGGCAGAGAAAAAGTCACAGTGATGCCCGACAAAGCAGAATCACAGGATGCCCGATGAACTAAAAATAGAGTTTCCCAATGGACAGAGATCCCGAAGTTAACTGGAGTTAAACCGATGGAACTGGCAGTTGTCACCGATGATGAACTGTAGAATTGACCGACGAAACAGAGAGTTTAGAAAATGACAAAATATCTAGTTGGCAGAGCTTAAGGATAGACTTAACTCGTTGCTTTATTTTTTTTATTCGACCACAGTTAAGTTATTGATTTAAAGAAGATTTATATAGTTGTCAAGTAGATAACTACGAGATAAATCAGGAGTTAAAGCCGTAAATCGATTTGGCTGGATTGTTTTTCATACCAAGAATCAAGAATCAAGAATCATGAATTAAAGAATATCATCTCTATATAAGAGACAAGCATATTTCATTTCCGTATGCAATCAGATACATGGAAGGGGAGTGAATAGAAAGAGGATACTGAAGAGAAATTAGTGAAGGATAAACTTCATACAGTCCTGATTAATCAAGCTGAGGGAGAGCTAAATAATTCTCGAGACATCGATGAATAGTGAAGCACAACATCATAGAGCAGAAAGTGTGGAGAAAAATAAATTGAATTTATACATTGATCAGAGAGGTATTGTACTTAAATAGATCTAAAAATATGCAATTCAAAGTTGCATTGTAAATAAGTCATAGTGTTTCAGTTTAACCATTGAAGCATCAAGTCTCTTAATAGAGAAGGACTTAACAATCTTCTATAATTGAGGTATATCCTAACAGATTAACGAAAAGGTTGATTCATGAAAGTAGCATTGAGTTTGCATAAAGCCTATTAACAGCCTAAGAAGGAGGCTGATTCAAGGATGGTAGCAAGATTTGCCTAAAGCGTATTGACAGTCTACGAAGGAGGTTGATTCAAGGATGGTAGAAAAATAGATGCTAGATACTAAGTGACAACCTATATGTATAAAATCCTCTAACAAGGTCACCCTTAACAGTGTGTTTGTAACCTTTAACAGGGTTGGATCCTAGTAGGGCTCACTTCAGAAGACTGAAAATTTGGGGTACTGGTCCCAGTGGTTTTTTTCCCTTAATAGGGTTTCCACGTTAAAATCCATGTGTTATGTGTGTATGGTTTATTAATTTATTGTTTTACATTTCACATATGCATTTATGGATTGATTGGTATACTCTGCATATTTACTGAGCATTGGTAAATAAGTTTTACTGCTTATCGGTAATCAAGGAGAATAAGGAAATACAAGGTAAACTTACAGACAGTTAATTATTTCAATTATTTTGAGGCATGCATCTTTTAGGGACTTAATAATATGAGGTGTATTGATCTGTGGATTAAAGTTTAAAGGATAAAAATTTGAGGCCACTGATTCACCCCCCCCTCAGTTATTACTAACAATTGGTATCAGAGCTTGTGTGCTTAGAAGGAAGGTTTCAAGACCTAAGTAAAGATCACAAGATGAACAGATGAGATGTGCCCAAGTTGAACAAAGACAACTTTGCTTCAT
>MU226441.1:188504-213719 GCA_018584345.1 Thuja plicata
ATAATTAATCAATTAAAGCTTAATTTAATTAAATAAAATTAATTATTTAATTAATTTTGGGAATTGGATTAGATGATTTGGGAAATGTATTTAGAAGAAGATAGATGATTAATTAATGATTAAAAAATCATTAATTAATAGATGGAAAATTAATTTTTTTAATGTAAAGTCGCAAGCCTATCCATTTTAGGGTGTCTACACATCCAGTATCATATTGAACCTTCTTTTCTATCTCCTGCCCAAAACACATAAGTATTGGTTCTTCTTGGTACCTTACTAATGGCTGCAATTCATATTTCTTGCCTTCATGGTGAACCAAGTACTTATTATTGAATCCATCACGAATAACTCTCCTTGACCATTGCCAAGACCTGCCTAAGATCAAGTATCCACAACTCATATCCAAAACATCACATAGTACCCTATCTCTCTACTTGCCAATTGAAAATTCAATCATGACTTGAGTACTAACCAACAAATTCTGATTTTCATTTACCCAAGTAGCATAATATGGCTTCAGATGTAAAAATGTTTTCAAATTTAACTTCCTCACCACTTCATGAGACACAACATTATGACTTGCTCCTGAGTCTATAATGAGTCTACATACTTTACCTTGGATTAAGCAATTTGATCTGAATATACTCATATGTGGATTCCATGGCTGTTCTCTTCCCATCAATAAGCATTCTCCATCCTCTGGGTGAATTTCAATAGCCTCTTGCTACTCTTCTCTCTTTGTGTCTTCTTCCATCAAGTTCACCCTCCTATCTCTACTCTTTTCCTCATTCCATTTAGGACATCTAAAGGACTGATGACCCACTTCATTGCAAGTAAAGCATCTTCTTGTGAACATCCCATTTCCTCTTCCTCCACTTCTTCCTCCTCTATATCCTCCTCTTGTCTCAAACGTGTATGGCTTGTCTTTGTCATTGTTGCTGTGAAAATTACTGGTACCTCTACCTCCTCTTCCTCTCATAGAAGATCCTCCTCTTGTGCTATTCTGCTTCTCATGCCTTCTTCTTATCTTCTCTTCAACCTTCATGGCCAACTAATAGCATTCATCAATTGTCCTTGGGGTAGTAAGACTAAGTTCATCTTGAATGTTGAACCTTAGGCCCCCCATATACCTTGCAATCTTTTCTTCCACTTCTTCTTCATGCCCTATTTTGATATCCAACTTATGGAACTCCTTAGTGTACCTTTGCACATCCATATCCTTTTGTCTAAAATCTCTCAACTTCTTGTATAACTGCACTCTATAATCCTTTGGAAAATTTTTTGCCTTCATCTTCTCCATCATGCTATACCAAGATGTGATCTTGGGTTTCCCATTCTTCCATCTTTCTGCCTGAACACAATCCCACCATAGCAATGCATGTCCTTTCAACCTAGACTTTGCGATCTTCACTTTGTCCTTCTCCTCTATTCCTTCACACTCAAAGCAATTCTCAATTGCACTGAACCAATCTATTAGTTCCTCATCATCCATCTTCCCTCCATACATAGGTAAGTCTGTCCTTACCCTTACATCTCCACTCTTTATGGCCTTCACCAATTTAGCCATCCTCACATATTCAGGGTCTACTGGTTCCTCTGCCTGGGGTTCTTCTTCCTCTTCTTCCTCTCCTACTTCTTCATCAAACCTGATGCTCTTATCCCTATTCTCCAATGCTGCTATCCTTTCCATCATAGTTCTCATCAGTCTATCCTTATCATTGTTCTCCTTGTCTCTTTGTTCTAGGGCTGCCTTCAACTTTCTATTGTCTGCCATTTTTTCTTTCACTATCTTTGCCAACTCCACATTTGTCATCCTTGTTGGAAAATCTCCTTCCTCTCCTTCAGACATGGTTCTTGTTCTCCTTGACACAAAGTTCAACTTAGGGCTTCTCCTTAAAGGATAATTCAACTCTAAGGACTTAACTAAGGATCCAATATATCAAAGTTCTCAAGACCAATATTCAACTCTTCCCAAAGGATTCTACTGGGCTCTGATACCACTTGATGTAGACGGTAAGGGTGGTGGACAAGGTTTTCAATAAGTGAAATGATTCATCCCAAGAAACTCAATGCTTCAACTATGCTTCAAGAACCCACCAAATACTCCAAGAGACTCCAATTATGATTTCACTCCCCCCAATGACAAAAAATGATAGAATAGGTCTATTTATACTAGATTATAAAGAATTCATATGGTTAATGGGTTTACAACAACACCCAACACTCCAGAATTGAGCAATCTGCCTAAACTCTTGTTCTTTGCTTAGAAAAACTAGAGATACTTGTAATCCCAAAAAACTAACTCAAAACAACCTTGGAACAACCACTCATAACAATCTACAACCTCTCATATCATCTTCATTCATTAACTCAATCTTATAAAACAAATAAGCCAAAATACACCACCTTGCTGCCCTCTGGATAGACCTGTGAACAGTCATTAATAACTTTTTAACAAGATCAAATTTCCTCAATCCCTTCTGTGATTTTGTGAGTAATTAGGTTTTCTTCATTCTTTCCAAAGAACGTGAAGATCCAACAATTCAATCCAAAGATATGGCCCTCGCATCAGACCGTATTTTCTGCAACCCTCATTCCTGAACTTTTACCCTTTCTCCAAACTGTGATCACTCTTTCTTATTACCTCTACATATGCACTGTTAGGAAGCTATAATACACTATTAAATAAGTCTCATTCCATGGATTCTAGGCCTTTGATTCCATGGAATGGTCTATGCTCAAGAAACTAACTCAAAACAATAAATGAAAGTATACAATACAGTGGTATACGCTGTTTTCAAAAGACAGTCATTTAAAATAGTTCTTAAAACATCCAAAACTCTACAATGATACCTTCTAATGTGTATTGGATCTTTTGTGGATTCCTTCAAACCAAATTCACATGTATTCACACATCAAAACACCCAAAATGAGAGAAATATTTTTTTTATTGAATTGTTCATTTGCTATTCGTACACTCTAGAATACCACTCCCCCCTACAATGGCTTGACCAGACACATATATATAGACTCTCCATAACCATAACAACCAACTTATATTAGTTGGGAGTTTATTTTATTCTAAAAACATAATAAATTCCTAATTCCCTCTAAAAGACATTCTAATTGTTATTTTCAAATATTTGAATTTTTAAACTATGAAAATGCTTTAAAAACCTTATTAATTGGATTTTTAAGAACTCCAAAGTTTTTCCAATACTTACGAGACTTAATTCCAATACTCCTATAACCCTAAACTACCCTAAGACACCCTTGGACACTAATGGTCCATTTTTACAATCATTTGATCCTTTCAAGGATATAATTAAGTCCTTTAAGAACTTCCCAAATTTAATGAATTCATTACATCAATTGAGAACCATTATAGGTTCTAGGACTTTACAATTGATCCCCTTACTTGGATTGTACATGCCCTTCCTCTGGTCCTCCTTAGATGTCTTTAAGGTCTTCATAGTCTTCATGCCTTGACTGAATGTCCTTGGTGCCCCTGCACCAGTATGAATGGCAACACAAAGGATTTGCACATATCCATGGGTTCATATGGCTATGATACGCATCAAACATTGGGAAATTAAAATGGAATGATACTCAATCAATCCAAAATGCACTTGACTTTATTGATGGGTATGTCTCTACATGGAACCCACGAAGTCTTCAGTTGTGAAATCAAAAAAACAATTGATCAATTCTTGATGATCCATGTTTAATGGACACTCACTTGATTGCTTCTGCCAACCCCACTAGTGACTACACTGAACTTCTAAATTGTGTGTAATGGCACACAAGATGTACCCCCCAAACATGCCTAAGGATGAAAGGACCATCTCTTCTTTGTCGCTACAAAGCACCCTGGACGACACAAAACAAATCAAAACTATACAAAATTGACAATGGTTAGCTATTCCACCTCCCAACATGTAATGATGATTGCCTAAACCTTCACAACCCTCAGATACTGTCCATTTGGCGGGCCAATGTAGACTTCCAGTCTGTCTTGTCAATTGATGCAGTATTAAAGTACATTGAAAAATATGCATCAAAGGATGAGAAAAAATTAGAAACATACCATGCCATGTTATCCCGCATTTCTACAAGGTTTGACTCTAAAAAACTAGCCCCAATTTCTTTTCAAAGAATGCTTCTTGAAAACCTAGCAGACCATGACATTGGTTCCCAAAACACTTTCCACCTCTTGCTCAAACTTCCACTCTCCATATCTAGTAGGAAATTTGTATCTTTAAATGTCAACCAAAAAAACCTACAATGTATACCAATTACACCAGCAACAAACACAACATACCCAAGCTATATTGAATCCTACATATCATGCCCTACACACCTAGAGAACTCATCACTTATAGAGGTCACCCAACAATGGACCTTCAATACTACAAGGAAAATAAACCAATGGACAAAGTGCCCCATCACAGCTATTGTGCGAGTCTCTCCACACTTCACAGTCATCCCTTCAAAGGAAGACAATAGCTTTGAAGCATTTTGTTGGAGTGAATTAGTTTTATACAAACCATTCTGCAACCTTCAAAAAAGTATTGGATCAACATAATGTGAGATTAAACATAATTGGGAGGCTTTTGCTAACTAATACCATCCTTGGCATGTCCGTAGAACCAACCTTGAGCTGGAAGAAGAAGACGAAATGGATAGCCCAATAAGAAATGAAAACATATTGCATCAAAATACACCAAATGAATGGCAAGTTTTGTCAGGATTGTACCCAGGTCTACCTATCCACCTAAATGAAATTGACATGCTTGGTAATCGAGAAATAGACTTGAACAATAATTGGACAAATTTAGAATTCAATCAAGCACAAAAAAAATTAGCAACTGCTTTCATTAAAAGTAACTGTACCATTTTTCAAGTCCTCCAAAATTGCAATAACCATTTACAAAATATGTTGTCTGCACAACAACAAAAAGCATATGCAATTGTGCTACGACACCTACAATCGAGCGCCCAAGACCCACCCCTTAAGCTACTAGTACAAGGCACAACAGGCATAGGAAAGTCACTCCTTATTACAACAATAAAGATAATGATGGTCAACTCAGCCCCAAGTGGTCAAATTCCATTGCTCCTCCTCGCACCAACTGGCGTCTCCGCATTCAACATACAAGCATCAACAATTTATTCCTCACTACAAATATCGATCAAAGAAATGGTACCCCTACAAGGACAAGCTCTTGCAACTTTCCAAGAGAGCATGTACTACATTCGCTACATTGTAATAGATGAAATGAGTTTCATAGGCCCTAAGCTACTTGAAAAAATTGACATGAGGCTAGGCCAAGATTTTCCAACTCAAAATCACATTCCTTTGGGTGGACGCTCTATTGTTCTATTTGGTGATTTGGGACAATTGCCACCAATTAAAGACATTACAACGTATGCTTCAAAATCTTATGGTGGCACACTATGGCGCAGCTTCAACACTGTTGTTACGTTGGACAAAATTTTCCACCAATTAGGAGACACTCCTATTCAAATTCAATTTTGTGCACTCCTTTCAAATTTAAGAAATGCAACACCTACAATTGCAGATTGGCAACTTCTAATGTCAAGATCGAATTCATCAATTGCATCAGCTGAACAAACACTTTTTCTCCCAACCATACATCTCTTTTCAACAAATGAAATGGTGTTAATGCATAACAAATGCATGTTGCTATCTTTAGCAAAGCCAGTTGCACTATCCAATACAGAATAATTGAAAGGATTACCCTGCTCAAATGTAGAAGAAGAACAACTTCAATCTAAGATCCTCCTGTGTATTGGTCAAGAGGTCATGCTCTATGCAAATATATGGGTTCAAGTTGGACTCGTCAATGGTGCACTTGGACAAGTAAAAGCAATTGTCTATAATGATGGAGAAAAACCACCTCAAGTACCACTATTTGTTGTTGTTGAATTTCAAAAGTACGTGGGTCCAGGTTGGGACAACAACAACCAAAATTATATTCCAGTAATCCCAATCAGTCGAGGAATGCACCAGCAAATACCATTAAAAATGGCATGGGCCATAACAATACACAAATCACAAGGGCTTACACTTCAAAAAGCTACTATTGACATCAGAAACATTGACAGACAAGGCCTAACATTCACATCTATTTCAAGAGTTTGAGAGCTCAGGAACCTCCGCATCCAGCCATCATTAACCTTTGAAAGATATGCCCGCATGCAACAAAACCCATATGTAGCTCAATGAAAACAAGAGGAGATGCGTTTGGGCAAATTATCAAATGCTACTCCAACCACTACACCTCAATAGTAAGCACACCACCTCTTTTAATTGACTTTTTCTGAAGCCCACTAAAGTGGAAATGCATAGAGAGAAATTCAAATTTCATAACAAAAAATAATTCAATGTGTACTACTAATTTATCCTTAATTACTGATATTATTAATATATTTATTTCAAGAAAGATTAAATTCAAATAAGAGTTTTCCATTTACCATTATGATACATTTGAATATTGTTTTATTTAACTTAAATATAATTTATTTACTTTACTTGAAGATCAACGGTTTCTATTGGTTAAAATAAGACTAACTGCCTTTGAGAAGGATGGTAAATGACATAAACTATCTCTATTTTATGTAAGATTGAGTTCAAATAATATTTTTCCATTTATCAATATCGTACATTTGGATTTTGTATTATTTAACTTAAATATAATTTATTTTCTTGAAATCGGACAGTAGAATAAATTATTAGATTTTCAATTTAAAGAAAAATGCTAACTATTTATCTATGAATGTGAGATTGAATGAAATTTCAAAATATAATTTTATTGGATTGTTAATATGCTTTTAAATAATTGTTCAATTCATTTGTAGAAATGTTGCGACAAAGGAATATTGTCATTGATCACTTCTTCCAGCATGTGGACATCCAGAGGATTCAAGAAGAAGAAATATCTTTTGCATTTATTGCAAAAAACTTACTACAAGAAAGAGGACTAATCACATATCGTCTAGTATGACAAAGATTTTTTTCCCACTTTTATAGGGATCCATATATTTTAGAATTGAATACTTGTGAAACATGCAATCCAACAGACGTACACCATATCCCAAGTGAGATATGGTTTCAACTAGCTTCAGTAGCCTCTGAAGTAGAATACTCCTCTCTTATACATAAAGTAGGAGAATTATGGTTACAGAACCTACTTCGAGTACCACAAGCCAATACAACATCTTTGCAGAACCATTTCTATCATGGTCAAATTTACCGCTTGCATTTTGCATTCGACTCAAACACAATGTGGAACCAACAAGTCATAGAAAGGTGGGGACCAAAGGGAGCTTATTTATCTATGCCCATAGCTGAATGCATAAGAAAAATTGTAATGGAACAAATACCAACATGGACCCAAACAACTTTTAAATTCTACCCAAGCATAAATCTTGCCACCTGCAACTGGGGAGTTCTTCATTGCACACTTGAGCACCTGTACTGGTTTGATGATTTTGACCCCATGACAAATGAAGATATTGCCCCCACTTTAAGCCTTTGAAAATAATGGTTAATCCTTTTTGCAATAAAGTTCATTGTCACTTCCTACTTTTCAAATTCAAATTCAAAAAATGAAAGAAAGTAATATATGTATACTTCTTCATTATGAAATGGACATAGTTGAAACTTTACTAAAATGGTATATAATTGGTCTTTTTAAAAAATGCCACAATTTTTCCTACATATACTACATTTAATTAATTACACTTACAATTAGGGTTCCCCCAAATAAAATAGTTCTTTTTCTTCTATGTAGATTAGATTATATATTTTATGTACACAATCTAGATTTAGATTTTTCTATTGCTCTTTTCATTGTATCATTTGAAAAAAAAATGTATTGAATTAGTTTTCCAATTCTATCAAAATATTATTTCTTTATCCTTGATTAATACAGAAGGGTTGGTGGTTCCTATAACCCCATTATGAGCCCATGTAATTTCTTAATTAAACTAGAACAAACAAATGGCCCTAAGGTGAATTTTCACCATTGAATGATTACATTAACTTATTCTATTTACCTTTTTAAATTACGTGTCAAATATTGGAAATATACATTTTTGTAACATATGATCTATTATTCATATACTTAACCACATTATTTGGGATATTATACACAATTTATATTGCCACTTAATGTATGATTAATTTAATGCAACTAACAAACAAAAAACTATTCCTATTTAACATTATTCCAAATTATAATTAAACAATTGTGACAGAACAAAGACATATAAAAAAATAAAAATAACATAGGAAAAAAGGTGTAACCATTCAACACTCAGGTGCGATTGCTAGTAAATAGAGTTAATTGGACTACAAAGCTAAACTAGAAGTTCAAGATGAAGGCAAAAGTACACCCCTGTAGATTGCAGTTGAAAGTGAGAATGATATAGTTGTAAATGTATTTATGGAACATCCACGTATTACAGAATCATTTGATTTAAAAGATAAAAACATTGCAGGTACTCTATATCTTTGGATGAACACGCCTTACAATCTCTTTAGTGTTTATCTATCACTAAAGAGGGTAGTTGATGCCAAACAGACAATTTTATGATGAACATAGTTTTTCTATACCAAAAAATATAAAATATTACTTTCATTAGATAAAATATTAGGTTATATTTTCCCTTAGCCCTTGAAGACCATGGCCAGATATAAGAATATTCAAGAAGAAATTCAAAGAAACTTTTGCATTAGATAAAATATAACATTCAATTTGGTGAGAAAGAAATAGCTAATTGTCTTACCTAAAAAAAATATATAATCTTTCAAATATGTTGCAAAATCTATTTTTTTATTATTCCACATAAAATTGTTGTTCTGTAAAATAATGTCTATTAATCCTATAGATTAACCATTTTTATGAAATTATGTTGAGACTGATTTGGAAAATCAATCTTACCCTTTTCATCCATGTTATTTGGGTTTGCCCTAAAATATCCTCTTACAATTATCAAAGAATATGTGAGAGGGGACATAAATATTGGTAGTTGGGTGCAATTCAAATGACAATAAATATGAGTAAAATATTATAGAATAACATTTTAAACTTATATATCTGCAAATTATTTATTTAGCCCTTTGATGGTGATCTTGATTAAAGCTAGAGAACAAGAAGCATTGTAAAGTTTCATGCCACTTCTACAAAAGATATTTACCATCATGTTTATTTGTTTATTAAAATATTAATATTTGATATTCTCAACCTTTTTTCTTAAAATAGAAGATTCTTTTCTTCGTCTTATCTACCTAAAATATAACAAGATTACTTTTGGTAAAACAATTAAGATTCTTAACATCCATGATGTGCTTATGGTAACTATCAAGGATTGATTCATTCTTAAATCTCAAAATCATATTAAAAATCTTATTTGAAATTTGAAGACAGTTTTTTGCTACACATCTTTCTTTGAATTTTATATTAGAAATTTTTATTTACTTATATACACTTTTTATTATTCTTAAGATTGGTCCATTATTTTGATGTTGAATAGAATAAATTTATATACTAAAAATTATTCATTATAATTATATTTAAAAATAAATTATATGCTTTTAAAACTTTTAATGAAACTAGTCAGATTTCATAAATGTCACTTTCTTTACCTTTATATAATAATAACAATAGTAGAAATAAGCATGAATCTAAATTAAGAATCATTCTTCAACTAAATAATTATAGTCAAAGGACATGTGATCTAATGACAAAGTCTATATTGTAAACACCTAAATAATGCTGAATTCAAATCTTCTAAAATAAATTAAAAAAATAAAATAAATAAATAAATAAAAACTAAAAAGTTACACTGCAATAAGTGTCTATCCAAATCATTCAGATGCCAATTCTGATTTAAATAGAGCTAAAGATACCGAACTATAATTTTATATTCCATTAAGAGGCATTTTTCGTCATGTTTGATTAGGTGATCTGAGCTTCTAGAATGGTTACGAGACACTGACCCTTTATATTCAGCCTTACATCAAATTTCGGAATATTTAGCACACAAGTATACCTTCTCTCCAAGTTTCCAACAATACAAAACGCTGAGTGGAATAATGGGTCAAAATCATCCGGCGACAAAGTCACACAATTGTATTATATTCGATATCTTGCGCGTTAAACTTACTATAAATACCAGGGGATTTCTTCGGTTTTGAGCACCAAGATTATCTTGGAGAAATCAGCGACCCAAAGCAAACGCGTACTCTGGTCCAACATTATTTAGCTTGGGTCACAAGCTTTCCTTGCATTTCCTCACTGATCCTGAATTCCTGAGTTACCGCTGCTCTAGTTGTATTCATTAAGTCTGTATTTCAAATATCAATCAGGATTGAAGGAGGAGTAGGCAGAATTGTGATCAGTGCATAGAATATTCTTAAAAGGCTCGCGACGTTTAGGAACCCTATGGGTCCTGTCATTACAAACACACTGGATAGGAATAGTTTGGAAGACATGGAAGAAAAGTTAGCAGCAGCAGAGATATTGATTTCCAAATGGGACACAAATACAAGCAGCAAAATGCTATTTCAGAGCAATCCAGAAGAAGTCCGCCTGTACATGGCTACAGTCGAAAAGCTCCAACGGCTCATGGAATATCTGTCCGCTGGCGGCACCAACGGCGTCGAGGTCATCCGGGCGCAGCGACTCATGAAAATAGCGATGGCCCGTCTGCAGAACGAGTTTCACAAAATTCTGTTATCTAACAGCGAGGCCATCCATCCAGACCGAGTATCATCGGCCCGATCGTCCTTCTGTTCGAGCACAGATGATGGGGTAAGTAGCTCTGACGGCGACGATGACGACAGCATCGATTCTAATTCCATCTGTTCGTCAACAGACAGAATCTGCGAATTCAACATGATTCCGTTGGACGCCGTGGCGGATCTGCGGAATATAGCGCAACGCATGGCGAAGAGTGGGTACGCGAGTGAATGCGTTCGAGTCTTCACTCTCACCAGAAAGTCCGTGGTAGAAGAGAGTTTATACAATCTGGGCGTGGAGAAATTGAAATTGAACGATGTTCGGAAAATGGAGTGGAAATTTCTGGATGAGAAGATCAGGAAATGGATTTTCGCCGCCAAAATTAGCATCCGAATTCTGTTTGCCCGCGAAAAGCGGCTGTGCGGCGATGTGTTTGAGGGACTTGATAAGATGAGAGATTCTTGTTTCGCCGAAGTCGCCAAGGAGCGCGCAGAAAGATTTCTCGCCTTCGCAGAGGCCGTGGCCACCACGAGCCGAGAGCCGGAAAGAATGTTCAGAGTGCTCGATCTCTACGAAACCCTCACAGACCTTATGCCAGACATAGAATACACATTTACTCAACAAACCTGCCGAAGCGTGCACGAGCAGGCCAACAGGATCTTAGTTCAACTCGGCGAGGCGGTCCGCGCAATTTTGATGGAATTTGAAAAGGCCGTTGAGAAGGAGAAATCTAAGGTTCCCATTGCGGGCGGCAATGTTCATCCTGTCACCAGATACGTTATGAATTATCTCTCCTTTTTCTCCGATTACAAGGAATCTTTGGTAAACATAATCACAGAGGGACCAGTAGAGGTACCAAAAGTCCAACCCGACAAAGAGTTGAACGATCCCTCTGTCACGCTGTCAAGTCGGCTGGGATGGACCGTGTTCATGCTGATGTGCAAGCTGGACAAGAAAGCTGATCTATACAATGACGTGGCTTTGTCGTACCTGTTTCTAATGAACAACTTTAACTACATAGTCCAGAAGGTGAATGGATCCGAGCTCGGATATATTCTGGGGGAGGGGTGGGTGAGAAAAGAGTGGAATAAGGTGAGGCATTACGCCGTGAATTACGAGAAGACGGCGTGGATGAAAGTGTTGTCGTGTGTAACAGACGACGAAGTTCCCGCGAATGGCGGAGTTTCATCTGGGCGAGCTTTGAAAGAGAGATTGACGAAGTTCAATTCAGCGATGGAAGAGGTGAAAAGAAGGCATGATGGATGGGTGGTGGCTGACGTCAGCCTGCGAGAGAAGATAAGGGTTTCAATTAGTGAGAAGTTGATACCGGCGTACAGTTCGTTTCTGAGGAGATTTAGAAGCCGGTTTGAAAGCGAAGTGTACATCAAATACACGCCCGAGGAGGTGCGAGATTTTGTCTTGGAAGTGTTGAAGGGCAGGCCCTAATCAGTTGACTGATTACTCACATTCGCTTCCATTCTTTTGTAGCATTATGTTTATAGTAATATAATCTGACGAGGAAGTTAATTTTGTGTTCATATGAAATCAAAAGATCGGTTACGTAAGATTGATTTCCTTGGATTCTACGCCACCGAACAACCCTTCCCCAAGCCTGCAAGCACATAATAATTAAAAAATAGAAAAGAGGGTTTTAGTAATCTTATTCAATTATTTATGGATTTAAATAATATTATAAAAGATATTTATAATCTAGATTGATTTTAATATTTAACAAATTTTGTTTCAGCTCATCATTACTATCAATTGTTCAAATAAGTAAGAGTAAATTTATCAAATTAAAAATTTTGTTTCAGCTCATCATTGCTATCAATTGTTCAAATAAGTAAGAGTAAATTTATCAAATTTTAAAAGGGGAAGTAGATAACTTTTTTTTTTTTTTTCAGGGGCTAACCTTTAATTACTTGATTGTTTTCACACAGTTTCTATTCTTTATATGAGTATATTTGGTGATTTGCAATCATTTTTCAAAATTTCAAAATTTCAAAATATAGATAATTTCATAATTTTATGTCAAAATATATTTTAAGTGAAAATTCATTAACATAAATATAGTCAATGTTACACCAAAGTAAAATAAGACATGATTCTTGAATATATATTTTTATTTTACAATAAAACATATTCTACACTTTCACTCTATTCCTAATATTTTATGAAGAAAAGTATTAATATATTTTTTTATAATTAATGAATTCTAAGAACATTAATAGATATAATACCTTGATATAGAGAAAAATAATATTTTTTTCCCTTAGAAGAAATATGAAATTGAAAATTATTAATAAAAATTAAAATACACATCCTAAATATCTACATAACTATTGACATAGATTTCAAATATTGTCTCCCTTTCTCTCACATGCCCTCATTTTCTATATAGATATAATCAATAAGCATTTAGGTACCCATTTGTTTTTACTCTTCTATTATCATGTAAAAAGGCTATAATTCAAAAGTCTCACAGACAATTTTCATATCAATGTTTAAATTATTTTGGATGCATGACGAACAAAACATACTATACTAAGAATGGCAATGACATGGATGTCTCCTGCATTGTTTCATTAAGTTAATTTCATGCTTGTATATATTTGTTAAAACATTATTACATGCATGAATTAAAATTTAGATTCTTCTTTGTTAGGCTTTACTATTGTGCACATCTCAAATTGAGCTTGCTTGGATATTTCATTTGCTTAAAAATGTTGATCAATATGCATATTAGCTAATATTATATATTTTTATGAAGTATTTCAACATTGTTATAAAACATTTTTGAAATGGATCAATATTGTTGGCTTCAATGTAAGGAATTATAAATTTTAAGATATATCTTTATCATTTATTCTTATTTTTGATAGAAAAAGCAGCAAGAGGGTGCTGGCCCGTGGAACAGGGGACTAGAAGCACATTAATAGCATATTAATGGCATTAGTCAAAGCTTACAGCAGATTAGAAGGTTATCACAGATATTAAAAGTTCTACCTCTATCAAAAGAAAAAGTATCAGTTCTACTTAAAAAGATAAAACCAGAGTAATTACTATCAACAGCATCTTCAAAAATATTGTCACTAAGCTATGCAGGGCTCGACCAAATCAAAATTCTAAAATTAACATTAACCCCCAAAATAGAGCAAGGGAACCGAGGGACAAGCCCAGCCAAAAAAACCCAAACCTTAGGCAGCAACGTTAATTCTTCTCTCCCAGCTATTTGGACAGCAAGGATCTCTCCCACTCCTCCTGGAGGAACAGAAATAGGTCTTTGTTATCTTCATTCACTTCCAGTTTGCCGTCAGCCAGCTTCTCCTGCACGTTGCATAGGGTCAACGCCGACGCATGCATCACCTTCAGAGCAAATTTGTTTGTCCTCCTGTACATGTCCATCAGGTCCTGCATACCCTTTTTGATCTCTGCAATTTCCTTGTCAATATTCACAAACTTACTTTTAAGGGTGCCTACGAAATTGCTTTTTTCCTCCATTCCAGATGAGAGGGGTTTAACCTAGGGGTCATAGTGGGGGCTTTGGAGTGGGGTAGGACTCATAGTTCTCTGGGGGTTGGTCAAGGGGGTATTAGCAATCAGGATCATATAGCCTTCCGAGGAAACCTTTCTAGAATTTGTGGAGTTGGAGGCCGTCTCTAGCATCTTGATTTTGCATTGCTCTTTGGCAATTCTGTTAGACCTCCTACGGCCAGAACCGCTTAGGTCCACCTCTAAATTGACCTGGGTTTCTGTAATTTTCTATTTTTTTGGCTTAAAATCTGTCTCAGGTGTGCTATCAGCCCCTTTCTCTTCCATGCAATCCACAGAGTCTGAAACATAAGAGTCCACCAAGCCATCCTTCTTATGGGTAGGGATCTTAATACTTTTTTAACGGGATTTTTTCTCAGACTTCGCAGGCCCTTGGGTGATACGGATGGACCGGGAGGAGGAGTTGGAGGTCTTTTCAGCTTTTTCAGCGGGCGTTTCCTGGGGCATCATCTGAATAATCAGAGGGGGTTGGGGTGCCGGGCATATGGCTTTGTGGAACTGGAAAAGACTAAGGAGGAGGCCTTGGTGGAGGATAACTCTGTCCGGGTTACTTTTAATATCAAGGATATTGCTTTCAATAGAGTGCAAAATATAAAACGGAATGGAAATTAAATCTTTATTCCTAATTTCATTCAGGAAAGGTAGGTGGTAGTTTTAGAACACCATAAACTTACCTTCAAGCGTGAAGTAATTCATGATAATGAGATAGATTTTAGGCCAATAGTCCGGTAGCTCTTCTCTGTTGAAACCCCCATATTTCCTGACCAACAGCTCCCCTTCTTTGAAAAATTGTTTAAGGCTGGTAGGGTCTGCAGTCTAACTATTCTTTTTGTACTTTCTCCCCACCATAGGGAGCCCCGTAGCCTCAGCAATGACCTCCTCATTGAGCTGAAAATGAATTCCTCCCACTGAGACATTTCTATTGTTCCAGGAGGAAACAAACTGTTTATATATTCTCTCATTGTGGCCGCCTTTCATACATTCCATGAAACCCCAAATTATAGTTTCCTTGCAATAGTGGGTGACCAGCGGATCAGAAGTAAAGGCTTCATCAATATTATCAGGTTCGATACAGAGAACATTACCCCCCATATCATAGGTCTGGTCTACACTCATTGGAATATCTTTGGGGAGCTGACTGTAGTTGCATGCCATAAAAAACCACTCTTTTTTGCAAATCCATTTCAAAAAAGGCTTATACATACCTTGTCGGTTTTGGGGATTTTGGAGATCCAGCTCCGTACCGACAAATCTAACAGATCCCTATGTAACATAAATAGTAATAATAGCATTATTATCAATAATCGCCAAAAATGCCTTTTTACACTGACATCGATCACACCACACGAACAAAAGGTAATTATTGAACTTTATGGGGCTTTGAGTTTTGTCTTTCATAATCACACAGGTAACTCAAAAATGCCAACACGTGATCGAGGATGGATACGTAATAAAGATTCCAGCCTGGCACATTTAGACAATTGTCTTCATTTCTCCCTCGATGATACGCTGAGTCATCAGAGGTAAATCACCAACTAACAACCAACTATTAAGCTTGGTTTGTTTTAGCCCCATTGCCGCCAGTGAGTCAGCCACCGAGTTTCTCTCTTTGTAGGTATGGTCTATAGATATATGTTGGAAGCTCTCCAAAAGCTCACAGACCTCCAAAATAATGGGACTAGTCTGCCACCCAGCACTCGCACCACTCTTAACTTCCTCTATTATTACTTTGGAGTCACCTTCGATTTCCAACTGTCTAAAGTTTATCTATTTTGCAAGTTTAATCCCCCAGAGGAGAGCAGTCCCTTCCACCTGGGTGACAGTATAGTTATTGATAGGTCCCGCATAAGCTAGAAGGCAAGTGCCATGGTGGTCTCTCAGCACTCCTCCCCCACCATGCCCAAGGTTGTTAACTGCCCCATCAAAGTTTAATTTTATCCTGCCTCTAGGAGGGGCAGTCCATTTGGTGGCTTTTCTAACAGTCATTTTAGTGTTGTCAAACCTGGAAAACCCACTCAGGAGGTTCCAACATTCTGCTATCTTAGCTTCCTAGACAGCAGGAGGGCTAGAAGGGAGCTTCCATTTAGCGATCCTGACATTTTCACTCAGCAACTTAATTCCAATATGGAGGTAGGATTCAGGCTGGATGTCTGTCTCCCTGAATATCCTGTTGTTCCTTTCCTTCGAGATGGACTAGCATATGTGCGGGGGAAGCATACGCCAGAGGAGTTGGAGCAGAAGGTGGTTTGAGGGGGATCTCCATTTAACAAATTGGTGCACCTCGCAACCAAGGACCCATGAGATACCCAACCTGTCATAAATTCCTCACCACATGCTAATAGCATAGTCATAGTGGATGAATAGGTGATTAATTGTCTCTTCCACCTTCTCACAAAGGATGCATCTGTTAGCCATTGAGAAGCCTCTTTTAGTGAGATTATCTTGAGTTAGGATCTTACCGTGCATAAGGGTCCACCAAAAAAAGTTTATTTTAGGTGTGAGTTGGGGGATCCACACCTTCTTCCAATCCCCTAGGTTGCACTCTTCCTTAAGAAGTAGGTTATAAGCCGAACTAACAGTGAAAGCCCCAGACTGGGTGGGGGTCCAAATAATAGAGTCTTCAGCCTCAAAAATTCTGATACTAGTCAGGATGTCCATAAGCTCCTTTGCTGAGTGCTACAGATCCGGTCTGTCCCTTAAATGATTAGGTATATCAGTCCAAATTCTTTCGTTGGTATAGTTGGAAGCTCTAAGACCCAGTGTAGGTCGAAGGAGATCCATAATTGGTTTGAATTTATTACCCAGTTGAGGTTGGTTCGTGATCCAATGGTCATTCCAGAATCTAATGGATCTACCATTTCCAATTTTCCAAAAATCCCCTCTGGCTAGGAGGGCCTTACACTTGCATATGTTTATCCAGAGTTTGCAACCACTAGGGTGGTCGCTATTATGGAACCTAGTTCTGTAGGGGTGGCCTTGAAGATATTTGGTTTCCATAATTCTGCACCACTCCGCTTTTCCCTGAATGAGCTTCCAAGCCACCTTAGTAGTAAGGGCCTCTTTCATCAGACCAATTTTCTTGAGGCCAAGACCACCCAACCTTTTCGGGAGGCAGATAGTGTCCCAGTTGACAAGTGAAATCCTCTTTTTTTCTTCAGTCCCTGCCCACAGAAAGGTTCTCTAAATTTTTTCTAGTTTTTCGGCCATATTGCTTCTGATTTTGAATAGGGATAGAAAGTAGACCGGGATCCCCTAGAGGGTAGAAGAAACCAATTGAAGTTTGCTAGCATTGCTCAAAATCTTTCCTTTCCAACCAGCAAGTTTCCTCTGGGTTCTTTCCAGGATAGAGTTCCAGAATTCTAGGGATACTTCTTTGACCGTGAGGGGGAGGCCAAGGTAAGTCGAAGGGAGCGAGGCTGCCAAGCATCTCAAAATTCTTAGCACCTTATTTTTCACATCCACTGGAGTATTGAAGAAGAATAGCCGGATTTTTTGATAAATAATACATTGACCCAAAGCCCAAGCATAACAATCCAAAGTTTGTTTCCATTGCCTAGCCTCAATAACAGAAGAATACCCGAAGAGGAAAGTGTCATCCACAAACTATTCCAACACCACTTGAGGGTGAGTGGAAGTAGGTTTGATGCCATTTATCTTCCTCATAGCGGATAATATACACATAGTCCTGCTAAGCACATCAGCCACCATGATAAAGAGGTAGGGAGAGAGGGGGTCTCCCTGTTTGAGACCTTTCTCAGGGGTAAAATGTCTACCTAGGGAACCATTAGTTAGGATAGAAAAACTAACAGTTTGGGTACATTCTTTTATAATTCGGATAACCTTTTCATTAAATCCCATTTTAGCCAGGATTTTGAGCAGAAAGGACCAATTAACTTTGTCATAAGCTTTGGAAATATCTATTTTAAAGGCCATACCTGGGGCTCTGCATTTGTCCATCGAGTGGATAATTTCATGAGTGGCAATGGCCGCATCCAGAATCTGTCTACCAGGAACAAAACCTTTCTGGGTGTTGCTGATAATCTTGTCAAGGAGAGGCTTGATTCTTCCAATCAGGATCTTGGTGAGGATCTCGTAGAAGGTATTACAGAGGCTAATGGGTCTGAAATCCATCATAGATGTAGGGTTGTCATTCTTAGGGACAAGCATAATGTAATTTTGATTATGCTGTCTAAGAAGACGCCAAGTCCTAAAGAAGTCTCTTGCAGCTCTAGTAACATCATTTCCCACAATATCCCAGTAGTCCTGGAAGAAGGCAGGGGGAAATCCGTCCGGACCAGGGGCTTTGTAAGCTTCCATATCAAAAACCGCCTTCTTAACCTCATCATCAGTAACCTACTTCGTGAGTATGTCATTATCACCTAGGGTAATAGTGCTTTGGATGTGATCGAGAAGCTGGTTCTGGATGTGGTCAGGGCAGACAGGACCCCTTTCTAAATATAGGTCCATAAAGTAATTAACTGCAACCTGGTTAATTTTGTCCTTACCCTTCTAGCCTGTCTCGTACTTACTATTTACATGGCAACGCCATTACATTTCTGAGCTATCCCTTTCATGATTAGTTTATATGTGTCCTTCCTTCCCATCAATTCGGTCATAATCCACAATATCTAAAGCTTCAAGAGGAAGATCTTGTCCACAAAGGCAGCGTGTTTTCCTTTCGCTATGCACCACCCACTTGGAAAACCAGTCAAAAACATGATTAACTTCTCTATACACGTGGCTGATATGCACCCTTTCAAAGGTATTCAACAAGCTCTGTGTGTCCTCAATCATGTTGGAAATTGTCTACGAAGGAGCGTGAATATTTTTAAGGCAATTAATAATGTTTTGGGAATCACCTTCTAACCAAATTTGTCTGACTCCCATGTCATGTGCTAGCTTTTTCACTTGGAGGGCTACACAAGCTTTCACAAAATGGTTGGTTTGAATGCCTAACGGGAGGCTGACAGCAACAATGCCCCGACCGTTGCAATTTTGAATAATTCCTCCATTTCCCACCTTACCCAAATTCCCCTTGGTTGCTCCATCAAAATTAGCTTTGGACCAACCAAATGGAGGACAAAACCAGGAGCAGCTCTGTCTTTTATCCTTTATCTTCTTGGGGTCTGAAGAGTTGGATTTTCCAGCACTTGCAAAAGGATTAGTATTGCCACATAAAACAAAGTTCTCCATCAGAGCATGATGGATTTTTTCAAAAATGATTTTAGGGCTAGCACTGCGTTCTCTAAAGATGCCATTGTTTCTCTCTTTCCATATGCCCCAACAAAAGTGAGGAAGCGCCCAAGACCAGATTTTGAGAAAAGCTATTTTTCTAAAGGGCCCAGTCCAGTTAGAGAATAGATCTTGCACAAAGGCAAGGAAACACCATTGGATTCCAAAGAGTGACATGAGATAATGCCAAATAGAGCTAACAAAGAAGCAATGGATGATGAGATGGTCCACAGACTTTGCATGGCAGAAACAAAGTACACACCTATTAGGGATGGGGATGCCTCGATTAACAAGGTTGTTAATAGTAAGAATTCAAATTTAAGGTAAAAGTCAAAAAAAACATTGATTTTCAAGATGAGTCCAGGTAACCTGGCTTTCTCCCAACAAGGGGAGGCTCCCTGAGTAAATTGGGCAAAGTAAGCAGAGGCCACAATGAAAAATCCTTGTGGGGAATCTTCCCAAATCAAAGTATATTGATTCTGGGAGAGAGAGATAGCATTGAGGGCCATGGTTAATAGAATTAAATCTAGGGAAACATAAGCCAATTTCACCCAGGAGTTCCCCACTCTATAATTACTGACACTGTCCCCAAAAAGAAAGATGCAGTCCTCCTTCCATTGATTGAAAATGTCAATGTTTTTCAGGGGCTTAGTCATGAGCCAATTGTCATTTCATAAGCTTATGTTGTGACCGTTTCCAATTTTCCATTTCGCTTTCGACTTAGCCAACTCTTTAGTGTTTAGAAGACCATTCCATATATAGGAACCCTGCGGGATTTCCTCATTCTTAAAGAAATCATTTAGAGAAGCATTGGGCAGGTATTTTTCCACATAGAAGTCACGCCATTCCCCTTTCCCATGAAAAATCCTCCATATTTGTTTGGCTTGAAGCACCTTTTTAAAAGGCCTTAACCTTCTGATTCCCAAACCTCCTTCCCTTTTGGGGAGGCAAACTTTTTCCCACGCAATGAGGGGGATGTGTTTATTATCTTCCCCTCTTGTCCATAGAAATCTTCTTTGAATTTTCTCCAAGGCTTCCGCCACTTTAACCAGGATAGAAAATAGGCTAAGGGCGTAGGTAGGGAGGTTTTGGAGAGTGGACTTAACCAGTAGAATCTTACCTGCTTGGCTGAGAGTAATGCATTTCCACCCAGCCAATTTTCTATTAAATTTGTCAATAAGTTTGTTCCAGAACTCTTTCGGGGGTTTAGCTCCAAGAGGGAGACCTAGATAAGTGGAAGGAAGGGTGCCTATACCACAACCAAGAATTTCCACCATTCTCATTTGTCTAGCCTCAGGAGTATTGATAAAGAATAATGAGCTCTTGTTCCAATTGATTGATTGACCGGTGGCCTTAATGTAAGAGTCTAGGATAATTCTAACCACTTTGGCCTCCTTCACCGAAGCTTCCCCACCAAGGATGGTGTCATCAAAAAAATTTTGATGAGAGAAAATGGATTGACCAGAAGACGGCTTGATGCCTTTCAACTCACTAATGATATTTTGTGCAGTTATCGACTTGACCAAATACTCTGCCAAAATAATGAAGAGAATAGGGGATAGGGGGTCCCCTTGTCTCAAGCCCCTGGAGGCCTTGAATAAATCCAAGGGAGAGCCATTGACCAGGACTAAAATGGAGGGCGAAGAGATAAGCTGAGAGATGATGAGGCATAATTTACCATTGAACCCATAAGCTGTCAGCACTTTCAACAAAAGAGACCAATCCACCCTGTCATAGGCTTTGGATAAGTCAATCTTGAGGAGGAAACCTTCCCTATTCCCTGGTTCAAGAGAGTGTATCACCTCGTGCACTTCCATAATTGAATCCAAGATTTGTTGGCCTGGAACAAATCCTGACTGTTGGGGAGCAATGATGGAAGGTAGCACAGTGAGAATTCTGATAGTAATGACTTTTGAAATGATCTTATAGACTGAGTTGCAAAGGCTGATGGGTGTGAAAAGATCCATGGAGTATGCCCCTGGAGCCTTCGGGATGAGCACTAAGAAGGTAGCATTAAGTTCTTTAAGAAGATTCTTGGACCCGAAGAATTCCTGCACTGCTTTAACCAGATCAAATTTGACAATGAGATATTTAATGTTAGATATACAAGTTTATAATAAATAAATAATTTTGCAAGTGAAAATCAATTACCATGTTCATTCAATTATTTATATTTTTTTTATTAATTTGTTTAGATGAAATAACAAGGGTTCTATTGGTTCCTACCCTTGAAAAGTATAATAAAGATATATAATAGTGATTTTAAAATAATATACATTAGGTAAAATTGAACATTTTCTTTTCTTCAAAACTAATAGCCAAGTTTTGTTGCTTAAAATATCTATTATTGCTTAAAACCATGTAATCTTTTAACTATGTTGTAAATTACAAATATTTTATTCTTCTATGTGAAATTATCGCTCTTTAAAATTATGCATATTGATCCATTCATTAACAAATTCATTAAAATATTTGGAGATTGAATTGTCCAAGCTATTATTTGATTCATAAGTAGGAAATAACTTCTCAATTGATTATCTAAAGAGGCTCTATAATGAATGGTTAATAAGGCAGGACACGTTTTGAAGGTTTTGCAAATGGGATAGCAAGCTAAGCCATCTTAACCTTAGAGGAAACTCCAGAGTTAAGTGCACTTGAGTTGGTGTCGTATTGGGATGGGTGACCTCTGCAGAATACCTAACACTTCACCCCTATGAGCACCACCTAGATGCAATGCATGCTAAGTAATATATTCATTCTCATGATCTAAATGAGTTCTTATGAACCACTACTCATGAAAAATGGGTCAATGTGTTTGACTTGAAAACTACACAGTTGAATCCTAATATAAATATCACAACTATTAATTTATGCTATAGGTCTTATCATTATGATTCTTTACGTATCTTTAGTTTAATTCCAATTAATAATTTGTTAATTATTCGAGGTTAGTACCATTAAAAAAAGTAACTATATGTAAACTTTTTAAAAGCTAAAACAATCTAGTTCATGTCTTGCATGTATTCAAATCGGTTACAAATCTTGTAATCAAATTTGCCAATTTGATTCAAAAGTTATTTTTTGAGTTTATTTCTTTTGTAAACATCAATTGATAATTGAAAATAATACTAAAAACATTAATTATATCTCCATCTATAAGACATGATTATATTAATATTATCATCAATTTAAAAGAAGTAAAGTTGCAAATATGCTACTCTATATATAATAAATTTATTTATATGAATATTTTAAATATTATTTTTATACAAATATAATTGCATATTAGTTAATGCCCATAAACATTATAGAATGACTCAAAAGGTGAAGTGTAATGACATGAGTGTGCTAAAACAAGCTCTTACATTTTCATTTTAATTTGAAAACCATTTACATGTCAAAATATTAATATTAAATTTAAACATTATATTTTGAAAATATACAACACATAAAAGAAAGATATATGCTTATCAAAATTAAAAGATTTAGATAAATGTATAAAAGAATGTACAAATTTCTTTTTAATATTTCATATATAATAATTAAAAAATAAAAAATTAAATATATCAAATCAAATTGTAAATAATTCATTGTTTAAAATTGAAATAAAAATTATATTAAAAAAATAAATAAATAAAACCATAAATATAATAAAATTTGAATATCTTTATATTTAATAAATATAATTTTAAGTCATGATAAAATAAATTTTTAAATAATTAAAATAGTTTCAATATATTATTATTAGAATTGATTTAAATTGATAAATTGAGGATATTTATACTTCTAAATATTTTTTGTAGAAAATTAGAAACATCTTGTTTTCTTTCACATTAAAGTTTGGATTGATATCACTGTGCGTTTATCTTATACTTTTTGATGGAGCGGCTATCCTCCATGTAAAATGCATTGTTGACCAAATTTCAAAAAACAGAAAACACAATAGATTTTCATGAAATTTTCAGCATTTGTTCTTCATGATCTGCATATTTTATAGTAGAAAACCACAAAAAATTTGAAATTTTTTTTTTATGTTTTTAGAAATCTAGAAAAAAAAAGTTTTACTCTTTTTTTTTTTGTCTTTAATGCATTTTACATAATGATTAGCGACAGCTCTGAAATGGAAAAATTTGGATTTTAAGTCAAATTCATTACGCCTGTATTATAGTCAATTGAAATGTTCCTTCATCTACTTATCGTGGTCGTAGATTCCCTACTGTTATTTCAGTGTATAGAAGGTATTTTTCACGTCATCTTTATTCGATGATGGAAGCAATGACATGCATGGCCCTTTTGACATCAAAATCACCCAACAGTCGGAAAAGCTGAGAAGAATAAACGGTCAAAAAGGACATGGCAACAAAGTCACACAACCGTATTATATTATATACTATACGCATTAAAGTTACTGTAAATAACCAGTGGATTTCTTCTATTGTCCCTAGAGAAGCAACCAATCCAAAGTAAACGCGAGCTCAGGTAAAACACAAATTGGCTTTTCCATCTTTTCTTGTTTCATGCAAGCTTTACTTGCATATTTTCGTTGCTCCAAACTGCTGAACTCTGCGAGTTTCTTTGTATTGTTCAAGTTTGAACTTCCAATATCAATAAGGACTAAAGTTGTAGCAATAATAGTAGGTGGAAACGTATTCAGTGCATAGCATTTAAAAAGTTCAATTCAGCCAGGGAAGAGGTGAAGAGAAGGGATGGTGGATGGGCGGTTGTCTTAAATCATACATATTAAGTGTTGATTATTAGGCTAAAAGTGTTAAACACTTTGAGTTGACTGATATTTTCTAGGCTTAATGTGTTGTTTAGTGTGTGGTTTAAGGGTAGCTATGGATGGGTGGTATCTGTCATGACCATGGGAGAAAAGTTAAGAGTTTCAATTACGAAGAAGTTACTACAGTTCCTTTCTTAGCAGATTCAAAATCTAGTTTGAAATGAATCAATGTAAATCAATTTCACGCCTGAAGAGGTGAAAGATTTTGTGTTGGATGTGTTTAAAGGCAATTCCTTAACCATTAGCTTCAAGAGATCCTCTTGATTGATTGATTCATACTTAGCATTGGCATCCCTCTTTTGCAATATTAAGTTTATGTTAATATAAAGATGATGAGGAAGAGTGCTTTAACCTTGACGTTCAAATCAAATAAAAAATGGAAGTTACACAAGATTACCTTTTAATTCTACACCACCCATCCCTCCTCCTTTGAAGCCGCATTTTATGACTAATTTTGTTTACTTTTTTGTGGTTCAAAAATATATTATAAATAATAATCTATAAGAAATGTATCTTGAATATAGATTAATTTTAAAATTTATTAAAATTCTCTTTTAATGTTCAAAATTATTTATTGTTTGTTTGTTAAAACACTATCATTTTTTTGATTGAGTGAAGAATAAAAGTTAATAAATATTGAAAAGTATAATTGAAAGACATTTTAGAATTATTGAAAGCGACTTGTCATTTGTATTATTTTTACTTGTTTTTGATTAAAATAAGCAGCAAGAGGGTGCTGGCCCGTGGTACATCAAAGCAGAGTCACAATGAACATGTCAACAACATATTAACAGGAACAAAGGAAACTGCCAGAACACTACAACCAAAGTGCAGTTAAGGAGGAAAGTCAAGGAACCAGTAGAAAGTCATAGTCAGCAC
>MU226441.1:215782-235835 GCA_018584345.1 Thuja plicata
TATATATATATATATATATATATAATATTCTTATTTAATTATATGTGGCTTAAAAAATATATTATAAATAATAATCTATAAAAAAATATATTTGGAATGTTGATTGATTTTAATATTTCATAAATAAAAAATTAGTTCATAAAAACTATTAATTGAATATATATTAATAATAATTATTGGCTAGAAAGAGAGAGTAGAATGGATTGATTATGATGCACCCAAACTAAGCATATATTTGCATGAAATCCATTGGAGAAAGGGTTGGAGAAAGGTAGTTTCCAGATATCAGTGACTAGTATACATAACTAACATAATTGATAATGTATTATGCTAACATTCCCCCCTTAATACATTAGGCCTATAAGCATACCTCCAAAATAATGTAAATTTCACCTTGGCAAGAGGCTTAGTGAGTATATCAACAACCTAAAAATTAGTGGGGCAGTATTGGAGTTGAATGTAGTGTTGCATCAGCTTCTCATGAATATAATAGAATTTGACAACCTTAATGTGCTTCGTACGGTCATGAAAAATTGGATTCTTAATAAGCTTTAACACACCTTGATTGTCTAGCACTCCCCATGGGTTGTTAGATGAACCATCAAGCTGAAGCTATTGCGACTTTCTGTAGATTAAGACTTGTAAAACTTCTTAATTGTAAAATGGTATGGTTAGAAGGGGATTGCAACAACATTATACAATGCCTTAAAGGTGTTCAAAAATCCTCTTAGGCCATTGAAATTTGGATTAATGTTTTTTGGAGATTATCAATTCTTTTGATAAGGTGTTTATTTATGATGCTTTTTGTGAAACAAACATGGTTGTGGATTTATTTTCTAATGAAGGGGTTCATGCTCATGATCAACGGATATGAAAAATGAGAGATCATATGAGGAAGGTCATTTCATTGATGAGGTGTGACATGACACATGCACGAAGTGTCCATCTTCCTATAGATCAATTATAATGTTGTCAGTGTTGGTTTTTATCATCACTATTATGTGGAGTGAGGAGGGCATTGTTGGATCTTTTGGAGATTATTTATGTATCCTTTCCCATGCTTTGTGTATGTCGCTAGAGGTTTTTTTTTCATAGTTTTCCATTCAATTTTTGCTGGTGTTGATCAAAATTGTAAGCAACTTTGTGAGGATGAGCGGCGACAAAAGAAGAGTTGAACCTATTAGCTACGGGGAATTGAGGAATAACAATGGACAATTTGGAGAATCTTTAAGTGGGGAGGAGTGACCCCATTTATTTCAAAAAGCTTCATGGATGGGAGCCTAAGGTTAGGGTGAAGTTTGTGAATGCTTGGAAAAATAGGAAATTTTCTCTATTCAGGAGGAATTTGACATTGATGAGAATCTTATTGCAAAGGTCACCGGCTTATCTACTGATGGTGCCAAATTCTTCAGGGGTAGGAAATTCTTAGACGAAGCAGTCAATAAACTCCCCATAGAGGACAAAGAGAGAAATGATTTGGTTAAAGCATCCAAGAGCAGTTATGACAAATCTCAAGTTAAGTCAGTCTAGTGCACAACGCTTAAGGTAATTATGCACTATTTTACTTTGGATGATCATTTCACTAGGGATTTTAGCCACCACTTTGTGCTTCTTAATCATTTTAGACACAAAGTGAGAATCTTGTTTCCTTTCTTCTTGGTTTCTCTGATTAATGCCACTATTAAGAAATGTGAGAAGCACCCTAAGAAGAATCCGGTCCTCTATGAGGGTTTACTACTAATAACTTATGATTATTTGAAATCCTTTCTGATTCTGTTGATTATCTCCCTTGTTTCTATTTCTGATGATGAGAAATTGGGGGCTACCTCTTCGGAGTAGGAGGAACATAATACCAACATGGAAGATTCTAACTCTGAGCCCTAGAAGAAGTCTAAAGTGGAGAGGAACATCTTCCCTATTTTTGAGAAAAGAACTACTTCAGACCCCTCTTCTCATTGTGCCTTTGAATATTCTCATCCAACTATGGATAGGGAAGAAAGAACCAGTTTCCTGATGGAACTCAATGTTGATTCTCCTTATCTCAACCTTGAGCAAGAATGTCCAGATCATGCGTTAGCTATAGAGCATAATACTACTGTGGACTCTTTTAGGATGAACAAGTGGATTTTTTTGAGATGGAGGAGATTGAGCTTAAGCTTAGGGTGCTAACTAGTAAATAGGATAAAGGTAGTGACAAAATATGCAATGAAGAAAAGAAATAGTCTTTGGTTGAACGTATATACAAGATGGATGACACTATGAATGCTATGAAGAGGGATTATGGAGGGATACTCTAGGAAATAGTAGGTAATTTTAAGAGCATAAATGATAACCATATTTCTCTTTCCACTAGGTGAGCCATAAATTCATTAAGGGCACAATAGATAGTCTCAACACCATGGTTACAAAATTAAAAATATCCCCCAAGATAGGGTCGCAGTTGATGTAGATGTTGTTGACAAGGAAAAAGGGTACAATGATACTGGTACAAGAAAATAACTAGAGAAAACTTGAAAGGAAAGTGGACAAAGCTCCCTAGAACATTCATAATCTATAGAGATTTTCCCTCAACATGACTCAATTGGAGGGTGAAGCCACAGAGGCCCCAAATAATCTTTTCCAAGGTTTCTTGGTTTGCTCGTTATTATCTTTGTTGGCATTTTTCTAGGTTTTTTTTTTATGTCTGGGTGTTGTTAGTCTTCATCCTCTTTTCTTTATGGCAGCCTTCTATTGTAAGGGTTTATGTTGTATCTTTCATCTTTAGGGCCTACTTTTTGTAAAAAAGTTTTTGGGTCCCTTAAAAACTTGTTTGTTCCATAATAAAAAAAAACCACACCTTGATTTTTGCAAAATATAACTAGTGGCTGATCTTCTAAAATATTTATATAAGCTAGAATGTGATGTAACCAAATCACCTCGCACACAAGTCCTCATATGGCATGATATTTAGCTTTGATGGATGAAATATGAAAAACAACTTGCTTCTTACTAATCCATAACATTGGACCAGATCCAAGATGAAATATATAACTTGATGTTAATTTTTTATCATCTATAGATCCAACATAATCTGAGTTAGCATATCTTCATAGGAGGAATTGATCATTCTTCCTATATTCCAAACCATACTCAAGTGTACGTCAGATATATCACAAAAAATGTTTTTTCTGCAATCCAATGACATTTATTTTGCTCCTTCATGAACTTGGATAGTTAGCTAACAACAAAGTTTAAATGTGGTCTGGTATATGTCAAGTAAATGAGACTCTCAACAAGTTGTTGATAGAGAGTTGCATCAACTTGAGGTGATTCCTAGAAATGAGATAGTTGTAAACCTTTCTCCATTGGAGTGGACAAAGATTTATAAGTGGAGATTCCAAATGCTTCCATGAGTGTCTCAAGGCATACTTCATTTGGGAAATAAAAATATGATGCTCATTCTGTGAAATCTCCAAGCCAAAACAATAATGTAAGAACCCTAAATTAGTCATATCGAAGGAATTATTTGGATCATGCTTAACACTATCAATGAAATTATCTAAGCTACCTGTAACCACAAGATCATTGACATACAAAATAAGAATGAGAATTTCTTTCTCAACCTTCTTAATATACAAATCAGGACCAGAGGGGCTACAAACAAAACCATACTACAAAAGGTGGCCATCTATTTTGATATACCATACCTGAGGGGCTTGTTTTATCTCATATAATGACTTGATCAGATGACATACCTTGAAATTCTTATGTTCATTGATGAAGCCTTCGGGTTGGACCACATAAACTTCTTCTTCATGGTAAATATTCAAGAAGGCACTCTTGACATCTATCTAGTGAATCCTCACTCCTTTTTATGTAGCCAATGCACACACAACCCAAATAGTCTTAAGCTTTTCAATGCGTGCAAATGTCTCCTAATAATCAATACCCTCTTGTTGAGGATATCTCTTTGCGACAAGACATGCCTTGTGTTTTTTGATGGATCCATCTACCTTGTATTTTATTTTTAAAACCCATTTGTAGCTTATGGGTTTCTTACCTATAGGTAGATCAAAAAGATTTAATGTATGCTTTTTTATTAGAGACTCATACTCAACATCCATGGCTTTCTTCTAGTATGGCTGACTGAGGACCTCATGAGCTATATATGGTTTAGTATTATTGTGAACTAAACTCATCAATGCTATTTACTTCACTCCTTTCTTGACTTTGTTTCCTCATTCCTGTTGAGAGGTTTAGAAGAGAACTTAGGTGGAAATCCCTTATGGTACTTTGAACCCATTTTGATATGAACGTTTCTTCTGATTTGAAGAATAACTCTTCAAAATGCTAAGATCAACAAATAATTCACCTTACAACTCACCTTTATCTCCTTTGTTAGAAGAGTTGTCAATCACATTATCTAACTATGAGAGAATTTTATGGGAAGACAATAAATCATTTATATGCAATGTGAGGAGCTAAAAGATGACTTGTCAAAGACCACATCTCAGCTCAGATAAATCTTACCCTAGGTGTCTCATGATCCATAAGATGATAAGATTTTGAGGGAAGACTATAACCCAAAAATATGCACTGGAGTATCTTTAAATAAAGCTTCTTCCTTTTATGAGAAATTGATGGCTTATAACCACTCCATAGCTCTTTTGGTTTCTTATTCTTGAGAACCTTAGTGGGAGCTCTATTAAGTAGATACATGATTGTCTAAACTACTTCCACCCAAAATTGATCCTCTATCTTGGTTGTAGAAAGCATGTACTAATCCATCTCCATGATAGTGTGATTGTGTCACTCTACAACTCCTTTTTTTAAGGTGTATATGGAGTAGTAAAGTGATGTTTGATACCATGATCTTTCAAGATTTGCAAGAACTCCTAAGAAGTGAATTCCCCCCTCAATTTGAGTGGTGGAGAAGGAGAGGTTGGTTGGAATCTCATAGTACTTCATGGTAGAAGTCCTGATAAATGGGAAAAATCCTTTCTCTTCCTGGTAAGAAAATACACCAAAGTCTTATAAGAGAATTCATCCACAAATAATTGTAAATACTTACACCCCTAAGAAAAATTAGGTAAGGGTCTGCATAGATCGGTATGTACAACTACAAGATCTACTTAGGGGTGTGGTAGGTGCTAGACTTGAAAGGATCCCAATGTTGTTTTCTTACAAGACAGTCAAAATAAAGAGACAAAGAAGGAAGAAGAGGGGGAAGACCTTGTACCATTTCTTGGGAATTGAGATGATGGAGAGAATGGATAGAGAGATGTTCGTATCTGTAATGTCAATTCTACTATAGATGCACAGAGAAAAATTCTAGAGGAGGAACCAAAATTAAGAGAAAACAAGAGACCCTTATTAAAACCTCTAGCAATAGCCATGCCATCTTAGGAGATGAGATATGATTTGACACCATCTTTGACCTGAAATTCCACCTTAAGGTTATGATTCAAATAATGACTGAGAGATAAAAGATTGGTAATCAAACCTAGAACATAGAGGACTTTGGTGACAGAACAACTTCCTGTACCTAGAGGGATGATGACATTACCAATGCCTTCCACCACATATTCCTTATCATCAACAATTCAGATAAGATCACGAGTAGGTTTATTAGGTAGAGTATCAAACAACTCTATTTCTAGTCCACACTGTCTGAGAACAGACTCTGGCTCATTGGAACACAAGGGCGGAGAATAGTCTCTTCTCACGGGCTGAGAAATAGGATAACACCCTCTAGCAATTTATGAACTCTACGTAGCTTCTAGACTCTATGCAGCATCCTATGTAGCTTCATAGACTCTACACAACATTCTCTCACTAACGTTAGGCTCTCTGGATTTCTACAATCTTCTCATTGCTGGCAATGAACCTACTTAGATACTAGATTTTGGCGAGAAAGAGAGAGCAAAATGCATTGATTATTGATGCACCCAAACTGAGCATATATTTACATGAAATCCATTGGAGAAAGGGCTAAATAAAGGCAGATATCATATATCAGTGACTGATATACATAACTAACATAACTGGTAATGTATTATGCTAACAATAACATTATCATTCATATGATTGAGTGAAGAGTGAAATTACTATATATTGAAAAGTATAACTAAAATAATGTTATAGAATTATTATTTATCTTTGCCATTTTCAAAGAAAATGACTTGTAATATCTATTATTTTTAGTTGATATAAAGAGGTTCATTCTAAATTCCCTTGATTAAATGTTTCTATATCAGATTTCTATCCTTTCTATGTATATGTATATGAATATGCATATGTATATATTTATATCTATAGTCATTAATTTACTTCTATCATTTCAAATATCTAAAATATAGATAAATTCAAAATTTTAGGTTGGAATATATTTTAAAATTTAACAGAAAATTTGTTAATTGTAATAAAATTAAATAAGATATATGATCCTTATTAATGAGCCAAGTGTATGTATGTAGATATGTACATCTATAGCCATAACTATCCCGATAAAGGATTTGTGGCACAAAATGGAGAGTGACTCCATATTTTAGAGGTAACTCATTCACTGCGATCCTTTTTCTACGGAATGCCTCTCGAGACAAAGAGAGGCACCAAGTAGAGACCCAAGTGAGCTAGGACTTCAACAAGGGCCACCTTTGAGATAAAGTGGGAAGGAATATTTGTTTGATTTGGAAGTAGCAAAGAAAAAAAAAGAGTAAATTTTTTGAAGGATGGATACTAGGTAAACATGCCATGACAATAAGAGAAGAATTCGTAAAACAATAACATGCCATTTTAGTGAATTGCTAGTATTTTGATATAATGGAGTATGTAAAATTTGTAATTTTGTATATTTTGTGAGTGTTGGACTTGTTCAAAGGAAGTAGATGCCATGGTAAATGTAGTTAATTCTATTTACATACTTAGTATAAAAATAGTATGGGCGGAATGTATATATAGCATTGTAAATTACATCCCTATGCAATTTCTTGCTGACCTAGGCCCTATTTTAGCATGTATGGCCTCACATACACAATCTTGTCATTCCAACTCAATTCTAACTAAAAATTTGGCTTCTCCTTAGCATTTCAAACCCCATGTCCAAATTTGGGCTTGAATCGAGGGAGTAGATCATGTTGAGTAACATACTCTTGAGAGCAAGTTGTATTGGCTACCCCTCTCCCAATAACCTGGCCCAAAATTTAAACCTCTTAATGATTAGCTTGTGAGAGGAAAATTTAAGCCCGTGTTACCTTGCTCTGAAGTCAACACCCAGAAATACTAGGGAGATGCATTTAAAAGAAAGATATCCCTTCATTTTGACATTCATAAATTTATTAAGTATTAAAGTAATCAACCATTTAAGCATTCAATTCTATCAAATAAAAAACTATATTTATCAATAATATAAAAACTATATTTATCAATCAAAATATATATGTATGTGTGTGTTCAAGATATGAGATCTATCATTTTTAAGGTTTTTGTTTTCTTGAGAAACAATTCTAATTCAACACACTTAGAGAACATATCCCTTGATTTTCTACATGATTTTTTTAAAGATAGAAATCACTAGCATACTTTTTTCTATATTGAAAATATTTCAAAATTTTCTATTGCAAACCAAGATGTGCTCCATAGAGTTTATAAATTACTTAGATAAACCATACAAAAAAATGAAAAAAAGGATTGTATTACGAAATAAAAATAAAATATTTAATCATGTATGTTGTAATACTTATTCTAAAGTTAGTCTCCAACACAAAGTCCATGATAACCAATTGTATTTCTAAAAATTATCTACAATATAACTCTCCAAATTGAGTGACATAAAATGTGACATCATCCTTGCATAAAATTTGTTTGTTCCATAAAATTTAATATACTTATCTTATTGATAGGAAATGTCTATCCTTGTACAAGGTATGAAATCACCAAATAATGTAAGATATTATTTGAACTACTTCTCACTATTTAAAGAAATACTTAGTCATTGTTGAATCATCATTTGTAAAAATAATATCCATAATATTGATAACTTCACAATTTTAATTTAGAACATATTTTAAAAAAAAAACATTTAACAAATTTTTTTAATAGTTCACAAGATGTGACCACCATCTTAAAAGGAAAAAAATACATATGCTAAATGAAATAAGAAATAATATCTATTTTTATTATGATTTTTTTTACATACATACATGTGTGTGTGTGTGTGTGTGTGTGTGTGTGTGTGTGTGTGTGTGTGTGTGTGTGTGTGTGTGTGTGTGTGTGTGTGTGTGCGCGCGCACGCGCGCGCATGTGTGCGTGTGCGTGTGCGTGTGCGTGTGTGTACTTAGTCATTGTTGAATCATCGTTTGTAAAAATAATATCTATAATATTGATAACTTGACAATTTTATCTTGGCACATATTTAAAAAACATTTAACAAGAAAATTAATTTGTTATATTAAAATTGAATAAGATATGATCTTTGTTAATAAGTCAAGAGTGTGTATGTAGATAAGTATGTGCATATTTCACAATAAAACATATTTTATAGTTTGAATCTATTTATAATAATTTATAAAGGAAGCTATTTATATTTAAGTTTAATAAAGAACCATGCCTGACATAATTAATACCCATGAGTCCTATTTAAAAACTTAAAGGAAAATATGTATCACATAGTTATACTTAAATGTATAAATATAATAATTAAAATATGTGACCACCATCTTAAAAAGAAAAAAATACATATGCTAAATAAAATAAGAAATAATATCTATTTTTATTCTCTCATTTTTTCCACATACATCTGTGTGTGTGTGTGTGTGTGTGTGTGTGTGTGTGTGTGTGTGTGTTAAAATTGCAGCCACCAAATAATTGCTACAAATTAATAAACATAATCAGAGAAATTGATATTCCATTGATTTAATTGATTAATCTTACATTGCTAAGAGATAGCTATAAAAAGTCATTATTCCAATATAAAACTAACCATAAGAATATAAATTTTCTAACTAAAAACTATTAGCTAACATTTATTTATTAAACTAAGTTATTTAATGTAATACGCAAACATCCCCCCCCCCTTATTACATTAATCCAAACAAGAGTGGAAGTTGGAAGGGTTTTGAACCGAACCCTTCTGGAGACTTTGATGAAACATCTTCACCAATCCTCCTCGCTTTCTCAAGAAACACCGAACTGACCGCATCAATGGATCTCCTAACCGCAAAACCTGAAACTGTCTACACAACATGAGTGTTACCATCTCCACTGCACAATGAGAGACATTTCTTCCAAAATTCCACATCTTCTTTCAGTTTGTCTAATGCCTCCTCTAGTGTTGCACATGAGATGTCTTTCCTTTGAAAGTCCACATCTCCTTAGAGTGTGTCTAACGCCTCCTCAAGTGTTGTGGAAACAATCACCACCGACATACTTGCACATGAGATACCTTTCCTCTGAAAGTCCATATCTCCTTTGAATGTGTCTAATGCCTCCTCAAGTGCTTGATAATAGACTACATTTCTAAGAATGACAATGACATGGATGTCTCTTGCATTTGTGCCATTACATTAGTTTCATTTATTTACATAATTCTCGAATAGAATTAAAAATGGTATCACATGCATGGAGAAAAGGAAACTTTAATTTAAAGAAAGTCGAGTCTAGCATAATGTGACAAAGCATTTGTAGAGGATGGAAAAGGTATTCTATCTCACTATTTTTAATATAAAAGCATGTAATTATAGGATTAATAGAGTAGAGGAAAAAATGGGTTGGGTCTAGTTCAATTAGAAAGAACTTCTTGTGGTAAAGTATGATGTCATGAGGTGCAATCTCTCCCTAGCTCATGTGGTACCAAAGGACATGTTGCACGAACATCATCAGTCATGTTGAAAAGTTTACACAGTGCATTTTAGTTTAGAGTGGGTGCTCTACGTGATTCTTCGTGTCTAACAAAAAAATAAAGTAGGGGAAAATGTATAATTTTATAATAATGATTCACATGAGTAGATTATCAAATTTATTAAGAAAGTATAATGCAAAATTTTTAATTTAGATATATAATAAATTCAATGATTGCATTTATGAAGTATACTTTTGATTAAGGGAAAAGTGGTTTTGAAGGGACCAGGAACCCTTTCACAAAATAAGAAACCAACTAAAAGATCTAGACACTAACCATGCGCTAAACAACAACTAACATGAAGCACAAAAATAGGGGAACAATGCCCCAAAGAACTTACAAAACCTTTATATATTTTCATACATATATGAAGTATGTTCATACTCAATGATAAATGTATAGATTAAAAAAATGTAAGCTTGTAAAATCTCATCATAATACGAAAGGCTTAAAATTAAAAATTAAAATTAAAATTGAAATTTTTTAAAATAAATAAAATAGACAAGAGTAAAACCTTTTTTCATATTGTTTTACTATTTGAATAAACTTGAAAAAAGTGTAAACTATTTTTTGAAAAATATTTTAAAAATTTATTTAGTAAATATCACTAAAAATATAAATACATTTTGTTTTTTATTTCCTCTTATTGAAATATGAGGTTGACATCACAAAATCTTGGTCAGTATATTCTGCTCGGGTTGGAAGGCCGAAATAATTATGCATCGAATACCTATCTAAGTTATAACAACCTCATTATTTTTATTCCTTATTTACGGACTGAGAGGGTCGAATTGGGCTAGCACTCCATTATAAGTTCTGGGGCTTGGATGGCAACAGGAAATCCTGCTGCTTGGATTAACCCACTTTCAACCAACTTATATGTTATGGGATGCAAGGGTAGGATATGCACTCTTCTGTACAAATCTTCCAAGTCATAAAAATTCAACCTGGTATCATCAATATCCTTCCATACACTATTTGCACCATTCAGATGATCGTAGCCGTAATATTTTAGCATCATCTTCAATATATGTGATGTTTCACTGTTCGAGCTAGAGATTGTCTAATGGATTACTTCACTAGTTCTTTCCATTTTGAATCACTTTGAGATTCAGCTTTAGGCTTTTCTCCCACTTTTCTCAGCTATGTCACTTTCTCCTATGCCTTTATTACATGTACTCTACATTCATTAACCTTATTACATAAGTGGACTCTCCATATGAGGAAGCGGTTAGATGAGTATAACATCTACTCATCACAGGGAGTTGACATCTTGGTACTCCTTAGTTGTATTTTCTTTGTTAGAAATATAGTTTTATCTCCACCCTTGTTAACTTTAAATATATCTGATTATTTTCCTCCCTAGGGATTCTGCTCCTTCTAGCCTCTGCCTCTCAGACTTTTCCCCTTTTGAAACCTCTCAAAAACTTTCCAGAATGTCAGAAACTATGTGAATAAGCTACTTGCATGATATTACATCTATTTCTCTTTTCCTTACGACCTATTTGAACCATTGGCCTTTTGGATTATTATCCATGTATGTCCTTTTCCCGATTAGGGGGGAATGTTACTTCCCCCTTCTTTCTTAAACTAGGATTATTATTTTCCTAACTTAAAGTTCCCAGGGCTGATGTCAGAATTTTGGTATCCATCCACTCCCCTACCTCCATCATAGTACAATGGTTCCCCTGTTATATACCTATCTGAAATAGTGCCTTTTAAGAAGCCTATCATGGGATTTTTAGATTTTTGGGAACTTTCTGACATAAGTTCTCGCCCGATATTTCCCTTGCCCTTGGATTTTGGGTTTTTGAGATAAGTATCTAGGTTTTTCTTAGTCCAATTTAGAGGACCACTTGCTTTGGTACTCTCCCTTTCCTTTAAGCATTAGAGCTTTTTTTACACCCATCATGTCGATATCTTTCTTTCTCGGGTGGACTTTGGAATTATGGAGATCGCTCACTTATTAAACTTACTTTCTCCGCTAGCATTTTCCTGTGACACTTCCCGTAAATACAAAATCGTATAAACACTTTTCAGGAAAATAATATCAATTATCATTTGTCCGAGAATGTATTCACGTATATGTCCTATAGGATATCTCTTAATAGAAGATATATGCTTTCTTGGGTGTTCCGCTTCTAGGTTTGAGGGATACAATATCTTCTTCTCGTTAATTAGTATCTGTTAATGAATCTTTATGTCTTCTATTGTATCTTATATTAGGTAAGGTTATATATGTAGTCGCCAAAATAAAATTTATAAGAATAAAAATATTAAGAATCTGACTGTTCTACTTCTTGTCATATAAAATATGCATAGCAATGGTTTTAGATTCACAGAAATCCCTATCAATTACTCTTTAATGTCAAAATCTAAATGAGAGTAATACTAAAAATATCATGTTAGATTCGGTAATCTGACAAAGCTCTTAAAATATTTAAACCTACTGGATGATTAAATGTGCATCTCAAATGAAGTTAAGTAAAATCTTCCTTACAACTAAGCAAAAGAAGGATAATTATTAAGATCATTAATGTCAAACAAGCCCCATCCTTAAGCTATCAACATATAAGCATTACATCATTTAATGACTATTAATAAGCTAGCCTTGTATCAACGAAATAAAGCCCCAAAGTAAAAATCTTACTTACAAAATAAATTAAGTTTGTCAGGACAAAATCTTGAAAGGACGTCTTACTCCTATTACCTCAGGATAGGTAGGGAGTTATATTAAATTAAAAAATTATCACTCTACACCATAGAAATTTTACCCAAGGTTTATAAATATCATAGACACCTAATACCGTCCTTAGTAAGTTTCATATATCTGAAGAACATCTTCCACACATACAGGTGCATTTCTCTTCTGCATTGGGGTACAAAGGACAAAGGAAATATGGATACCCCAATCAGACTTCGAGATGAGAAGCAACAGACTGAAGTAGAGAATGAGATAATGGAATGGAGAATTAAGGGAATTATTAAACAAAATAACATATTAGTGGTGGATGCTATAATCAAGGTTTAGGAATAGACTAATTGAATAATACTGATAGGACAAGAGTTAATTCAGACATTGCATCAATGTTCCTTGCCTTGGTAAAGTTCCTGGAGAGGGATAAAATGATTGCAAAAGAGATTTGTGAAAAAATATTCAAAAAGGACATTCTTGGAGATATTGACATTGTCCTTCACAATATTGACGAGGCCCTGATGATCCCCAAAGCCAGAAATTATGGGAAAGCTCTCATAGGGGACAATTAGGCTCCTACGAACCCTATTTTATGGTATGAAAGTAGGGAGGCTTTCAACTCATCCCTTTTTTTTAGGGGTCAAAACCAGAATTGTATGATGGCTCTGTTACATATCAAGCGCCCTAGTAACCCCGAATGGTTTTCCACCTACTTAAAAGAAGAAAACATTACAGGTTTTGGGGATTCTCTGGACGAGACAAGTGAGGATGTGGCAATAAATATCTCTGATGATGATAATGATGATGTGTTGGAGCTATAGGGAGGGAAGCCTTCTTGTGAGGTGGAACCCTTCCACCTCAGATGACTAGTTTTAGGGTAAAGACGAATGATTTCTGCCAGGCTAGGAAGGCCCTTTTAATGCTTTAAATTACATTAGATACTATAACATTAGACTCTTACTCATAGGCTTTAAGAAAATTATAATCCAAAAATTTCTTTTTTGGTTGCCTGGGTACCACTTGGTAAAAAATACAGTTGCATATTTTAACTATAATTTTGGTTTATATAGAGAATTATAGTTTAATAGTATAGGCATTATAGATACCTACAACATGACATAAATGTTAAAATTACCCTTAGCAGTAACATGTGGTATTAATTTATATTCAGACACTGTATGATTGAATGGAATAATTATATTCCTTAATAGGCTGTATTTCCTTTAACATGTTATATCAAAATTTTGTAGTCCTCTGCATAGACAGATTATTAATAACTCTACAAGGAAAATATGCATCATACCAATTACATTACATTATGATTAGCATCTAAAAATTATTTGGAAAATGCGTGTAACATCAATAACGCTCTCCTAAAAGCTACATCAATGATTGAATATTTAGGAATTTTATCTTATCTAAAATTAAAGATTCATAGATTACTAATGAACCATGTAGTCATAGATTTCTGTCGTGAGAATTGTCTATGCAGGATCAGGTCAAAGGAAAATTTAGAAAGAAAATGAACAATGAACGATATGAAGGATTTCCCAAACGAAAGTAGCAGTGTGAAAGTGAATCAAATATTTCCAAAGGATGTGGAGTTCCTCTGGTGAGGGATCAAATTGTAAAATGGAGGAATGCCTCCATCTATTCTATTTTGTAACTGAGACAATCTGATATATTCTGGACCTTGGTCCCAGGCTAGACTGGAGGTTTTCTTCTCCACTCTTTCTTGCTAGTGCCCGTAGTGAATAGAGATAATGTGACTTTACCACTTTTTAATATAATTAAATTCATGGCTTAGGCCTTTTACTGATAAAAATAAATAAATAAATACATTTTGTTTTATTATATAAATTTTTTTTTGATGAATAGAGGCCTTCACTATTAATAGAAATATTAAAGTACAAAATTTACAAAAAAAGGGTCGGGGGAAAAAATTTCACCCCGAAAGTTCACACAGCACCTAGGCTGGAAACAAATAGCTATTCATAAAAAAAACATATAAAACCAGAGCCCCTCAGGCTGCGAGAGAAGTAGCAGAAGAAGGAGGAGGATCTTTGTCATCCAGTTTGCCCCAGATAGTGGGCACAAGAGCTTGATCAGGGATGGCCCAGCCATCTTTAGGATCTTCTTTTTTAACTTCTCCTTCCTCCCGCCTGGGCGAGATAGCCAACGCCAGGCGAGGGAATTTTCCCTGATTATCAGGAGCAGAGGCCGAAGGCCGAGCAACAGCAGTAGAAGCAAGCATAGGAGGCCACCTAGAACCCGCATCCCTTTGAGGAGGTGGGGAGGTGGAGCAGCGATGCCATTGCCGTGGGGTCCTGGAGTGTCTAGTAGAGGAGCTTCGGCTACGATGTTGCCCCCTGGGCAACGTACGGTCAGCTGCAAGAGAATCTGGAGGCACTCGGGCAATAGTGCAAGGGGCATTGGCCCAGTGTTGGAGCAACTCCTATAAGTGGGCAACCTCTAAGGCCACTTTGTCAGCTTGCACCTGAATCTGCATCATTACATTATTACAAATACATGCTTTATCAAAAAGAGAAATATGAATATCCTGAGAACTGTGAGAAAAAAGCACATCATTTCTATCTTTCCACAAAGTAAATAAAATTTCTAGCCGAAAGGAATGCCAAATCTAGGTGAACTAGGAAGGCATTCTGGGAGAGTCACCAAGAAGAATCATGTGCCAAGAAAAGGGTTCTGGCCTGAAGGGAGCAAAAAAGTCATGAATCCAATTCCAGTAATTTTAAGCACGATGACAAAACCAGAAAATATGCATGAGAGTCTCCTAGTGACCACAAAAAAGGCATTTGGGGCCAAGAACCCCCATATGTCTGAGCCGAGCTCCCAACGGTAAGCCCTGGTATAAAAAACACCAGGCAAAAAGATAAATTTTAGGCTTAGTAACAGCATCCCAAATGATGCAAAATCTCCAACCCCAGCTCTTCTACGAAGAGGAAAGATGCCAGCGGTGATTGAGCGAATCAATCATGGGCAAATGAGGCATAAGCCAAGAATACCCAAGTTTCAGCTTGTAACTAGTGAATGGAGTGGCAGGATACCACTTCCAGTCTTTCCACCATGGTCTAATGGACTGAATTCCCAATTTGTGCAAGAGGTGAGGCGGAAAGGTAGAAACCAACAAGTCAAAAGTCTGACAATTTGGGCGGATGAGCCAAAACTGAACTTGGAGATCATCCCAGGATCAAAGACTCATGGTGCTTCTGGAAAAGAGTTTTATTATATAATTTATTTAGTAAATATCACTAAAAATATAAATATATTTATTTTATTGTAATAAGTTACAAATGATTTTAATTTTTAATATATTTATCTATTTTTAATGATTATATTTTAAAAATTTAAATATGTAAATTATTTTAATTTAGTGATCACATTATATAATAAAGATAACATTTAATAGTATTAGTTTAAGAACACAAAGTTTTATATGATTATGACAAATTGTAATAAATGGTATTATTGATACTTTTAAGAGTATAATTCACCTCAAAAGTCTTATTACTATGAAATTTATTTATCATAATCAATCACATTTTGAGATTTAAATTTAATTATTATTTACATTTATATAGTTCAATTTGTAGAGGCATTTGCATGACTAAATATTATTATATTCAATTATTGTTCAATTTTTAAGGATTGGTCTTAAAAAAAGCTAATTATGATATGAAAGTAATCATATAAAGTATTACAGTTTTTAGTTAGAATAGTAAACAATCAATCTTCAAAAGTGTTCTATTTAATGAATCACTATAATGATAAAGTAATGAACATTATTGGTCAAGTATTACCTAAGCTACACTTGAATTATTATTGACTACTTATTTCAAACTTTAATATTGATGAATGAATATGATGTCAATTTAGTGACATTACAAATAACGTTCAAAAATAATGTAATATGCATTTTCCACATCCAAAATAATAAAACAGATTTTAGTATTACATTATTCCAATGGTAGTTGTTAAATACTAAATGAAATTGTTAATAATTGCACATTATTTTAAGGATTTTTTTTATTAAAATAAGTGTGGAAGGCCCCCAACCCATTACATAAGAGGAACATAACCATCAAAAAAAAAATTATTGCAAACACAGAGCTTCAGAGTTATCTAGGAGGTAATTAAAGAGAGACTAGATAAAATGAGGCAATATTTAATGAACCTTTTCATCTTGCATCCATTTCAAAAATCCAAACCAACTAGAGTTGTTACTAAAAAAGGGAACGAAGGTAAACAATAAAAGTTTCCCAAAAGGTAACAAATCATCGCTAAGAAACCCTAGAAGCCAACAAATGCATTTTTACATATTTTTTCCTTCTTTGATCAACTTTACAACTAGACCTATCTTGTAGAGATCTAGATGCATAGGAAGAGGAAGAGAAAACATCTTTAGAAGCCACACCTAAGAGTACTACACAGACTAAATAAGGTGGGAAAGGAGAAATACTATGAGACAGACATCACCAAAAACAACAACTTTACAAGAGAGAGAAACAAAAAGACAAATGTCAACAGAGGAAACAACATCAAAACAAGCAATACATGGGGGAGTAGTGGAATGACAACCAATGAATTATTATATATTATTTAAGTAATTTTATATATCTCTGCAATGCATTTCAACTATTTTATATGCAATATTATTCAAATAAAAAAATATTATTATCACTTGCACAAAAAAGATGCCTTCCACAAGACACTATGCAAGAAATAAGTTTTCATGGATATTCAAATATGAGATAAGTTGCAAATGTACAAGCATCTTTCCTAGACTAGCAAGGTGAGTGATACGATTGCATAAGATGTTATTGCATGTCTCAATCATCTATTATGTGACTACAACTTAGAACAAATATTTAATGACCTATGTAATAATAAATAAATTAGATACATGAACCCATTATAACTAAATTCTAGAAAAGGACACCTAAGACCTAAGTTAACTTAATTTGGGAATAATTCTACAATAATTAATTAATTAATTAATTAAGAAATACCTTATTTGTTCTTACAAACCCCCCTTAAGTGTACTTTGGGAGGAACAAAAAACTACACAAGTGATGTAATATAGGTCTCAACTATGAGGCCATTTTTGCTACCCATGTATAAAGGGCCTCTCGCAAATGAAGTGGAGGAAAAAATTCTCAGCAAAAAATACATCATTAAAGGACAGAATGAAAATAAAAATCATTTACAAGTGATTATAAATAAGTAATATACGAATGTATCATGAATACAAAAAATAATTACATCCATCATAAAGATATAATACAAATGTCCCTCCATAGGAAAGAAAGATGGACACTATATAACCATCCATAATGAGGTATCTACAAAGCCACTAAAAAAATATATAAAGATAAAAGAGAATCCAATACCTATTCCCCTTAGAATGAATTTCTACTAGAATATAAATTGAATAAATTCCAACTCAATGAAGAAGAAAGAGGGAATAAGCCTCCATAAGTGAAACTCTAAAACTGATCAAGTGTCTTTAAACACGTCTCAACAAAATTAGGTTTTACCATAATCAAGGAAATCGAAGATAAAGGATGTAACAACTCAAGAGTGATGTCCAACAAATATTAGTCATCAACAAGGAGAGAAATATTAATTTCACCAATCAAAAACAATTATAACAATTTCAAATCTGTAAAACGGACTCACAAAGTATTATGCCAAGTTTCATTGAAATCACCAAAACTAGTGAACTAATCTTGCGAAGAGAGGACGAGATTAAAAAGAACATCATTAAATTTATTTTCATGATATTAACTATATATGAAGATGTCTAAAATCTGATTTTACAACAACAACCAAGCTATGAGTTTGTACTCTTGAAATTCTCACAAATCAGAAAAACTATTTCAAAAATTAGACTACATGATTTGCTTCAAAATTGAAGGAAATAATACCAAGATAAATGAAACTTCATGAGACACATCAGAAAATAATTGCTTGATATTACATAGAATATGATCAGGCATTTTATTTGATGTACAAAAGCAAAAAAAAATGATTTTCTTTCAAAACTTAATTTCTACAACAATCTTACAAAATTTATGTTTAATCAAGAATGCTTTATTTTACTCAAAATCCCACAAAATAATATTATTTGAAATGAAAATAGAAATAACATTATATAAATATTATTGAAACCATAATAAAAATAAAATACCTTTTTATCACATCTATAAGAATCAATCGAACAAAACTCCACACAACTATGCTTAGAAACCACTAAAAATAACAACTAAAAATGTCAGTCAATATTGAAAAGAAGAATGGGTTGCCTCCTTTTTTAAATAAATAAATATAATCTCCTCTTTTATACTCTTATTTTATCACACATGTGATGCATGTCACATTTTTTAATGAAAATGATACCCGTTCTACAATGGCTCCAAATATCCCACACTACTTCATACTTCTCTCGCCTTCTTATCCATGTGATCAATCATCCCACCTTTAAAAAGGTCAAATAAAATGTGTCAAAAATCCTAATTGTATAGATTTAAGGTTCTCAAAAGTCCTCTAAACCAAATCTCTACAACTTAAGGGTTTAAAAAAAATATATAATATGCATGAAAATTTTGTAATAAACACATTTAAACATAGGTAAAGGGTAGTTTGTTAGAAACACTATTGATAATCCTAAAGGATAATATTTTGTCATTAGAATACAAAGGAAATGGTTTTTTGAACCATCGGTAACCTGATCACTAACAGACAAGTTCACAGAGGAATTCGACAAACAAGTTCATAGAGGAACCCGATAGATAAGTTCACAGAGGAACCCGAGAGAAAAGTTCACAGTGAACACCGGCAGTTAGTCTACAGAGAAAAATGAGAAGCAAAATGTATACACACACATCACCGAGGAAAGACTGCAGAGGAACCCGAGCACCAGTCTACCGAGACACAACTTTAATTATGAGAAATGTGGATCTGAGTTACACGTCAGATAAAACACTTGAGTTTTATATTTAGCTTTAAGCTTATCTTTAAAGCCATTTCTTGAGGGACAAGTAAAGAACATGTAATTGTTTCAATCAGTCTAACTGATTGTAAACATGCAAACTAGGAGATCAAGGTCAATTTTTAAACTTTTGATCATAGATTTTTCATAGTTAAGTGTGAAAAATATTTAGGTCAACTCATTGTATAAATATATGTGTAATCAATCAGAACAAATGTGTGTGATGATGAGGGTAGTCGCAATAGACATCTATGGATTAGACAGAGAGTTTTATGCAAAAGGATAACAAAAGATGAAATCAGATATGAAGAACAAGAATCAAAGCTACCGAGCAGAAAAGGGGGGTAAAAGCACAATAATATGTCACCCTTTTACAAAGGAAAAGGACGACAACACCAAAACTGTAAAACTTCAAGGGCATAAAATTCACATTTCTGTTGAGAATTTGAAGATGATGTAAACTAATGAA
>MU226441.1:243152-254996 GCA_018584345.1 Thuja plicata
AAAATCTAAAACAATTCATTTCTAGAAAATGAAAAAAAAAACAATTATATTCTAATGCTACATAAAAAAAATCATTTTACACATATGCATAAATAGAATAAAACATTTAAACAAACAAAAAAAAAAACAGGGGGGCCTACCTAATGCTCGGTCGAGTAGTCACTAATCAGCCCCACACGCTTGATTCTAGCCCCTCAAAGTGCAAATGAGGGGCTAGCGGGGTTTTTTTAGTCTTTTAAAAAAATAAACATACTCGGCCGAGTATAACTCGGCGGAGTAACTCTCAGCCAAGAGTTCTCTGCCATGCAGGCACCACTCAGCGTCGCGTGGCGGCCACTATGACTCGGCTGAGTTGTGCTCAGCCGAGTATAACTCGGCTGAGAATGGAAAGAATCTGACCCCCGAAATGTCCCCAGGGGTGACAGATTATTGTGCATTTACCCAGGGGTATTAATAAATCACAATAGGTGATACATCATATTGTGAACTGAATGGATTTGTACTCAGCAATTCAAGATTGCATATAATCAAGTCAATAAGTATTTTTTACCACATTCTAACAAGTGTAGAAAATAGAATAAATCCTTTAAGAAGGTGGATTTAACAATACTTATGTAAATCTCTTAACCAAGTGCAGACTAAACAGTTATGCTAAATCTCTTAACTGAGTAGACCTAACCAGTCTAAAATGTTACTCCTAATAGGGTAAGATCATCATAAGTGATCAAACTTGTAGCCTTAACCGACACCTTCCATTCTGTAGATAGTGAACCTTTGTGGGTTTCATCCCCATCGCAATTGTTACCTTCTAATAGGGGTTTTCTGTGTTACCAATTCTTGTGTCATGTGTACTTACATTTCATGAATGTTTCTATGAATGATTACATGCAAATTAAGTTTATGATTTGATATTACATACATAAATAAAAAATATCATCTATGGTCAGTAATGCAAGGAATTGATTACTAAAGGATCAAGGGTTAATTGATCAAAAATTTTAAGGGTACTGATTCACCCCTCCCCTTTCGGTACACACCATTCCATTATTCCAACAATCGGTATCAGAGCTAGATATCTTATTTGAAAAAGTTTAAATAATTAAGAGAAAAGATCATACAATGGAAATGTATATGCTAGATAAGAATATTGAGAATCAGAAGTTGTAGATACAGATCTTCTATGAGCAATCCAAAGAAGCTAGAATCAAGATGAGAGAGCTACTGGATGAAAGAAAGGTTATGGAATCTCGCTGTAATCAAAAATACTATCATGAAGAGGACATACCTGAGTTGTTTGAGTCATCAGGATCTACATCTAGCAATACATCTGACACATCAGAAGGAAGCATTACAAGTTTGAATGAAATCAATCAACATCTGGTTGGACAAGTGAAATCACTGCAAATCGGCCAAGAGACATAGATAGTAAGGATGATTGAGGTTATGAATAATGATAGACAAGCTGAGAAAGAAAGAACACTAGCTATTGATGAATGGAAGAAGATCACTAAAAAGCTACAAGAGAGAGAATAAAAAATACAAAGACTTACGGAACATCATCATGAGATCACCAATCAAATTGTTCTTATGAGTCAGGAGGAAAACTGAGTGAACATAGAACTCAATGGGAAATTGGAATCTATTGGTGAGATAAGAGAAGAAAATGAAAGACTGAAGCATGAAGCATGAATTCAACAACAATGCAATGATATGATCAAGAAAGCTGAAGAGAGCACAAAAAGAATGGATGATTTTATGAATGGACAAAGGAGACTCGACAACAATACTGGTCTAGGGTATACCGAGCATGGAGAATCATCATACCAAGATGATAAAAAAGATGTCTAAAGAAATCTAAAACCAAGGAAGTAGTCATGCAATTACTGTGGGAAACTAGGCCACACATCAAATGTTTGCAGAAGCAAAATTAAAGGTATTCTTAAATTCACATGTACATTCATAGGAAATTGTTATAACTATAACAAGAAAGGACACAAAGCATATGAATGTAGATCTAAGGTGAAACAACCAAAGAAGAAAACCTACATGAAAAAATATTTTTCTACTTGCAAAATGCATGGCACACATATCTTGAATGCAGGAAGAAGAAAAAGAAAGATTGGAAGCCAAAAGAACAAGAAAATAGTTATCAACCAAAAAGAGTCGGTAACTCATATGTTTGGGATTATAATACATGGACAAATTGCACATGTCATAGATATAGATACATAGCTGCAAACTTCATGAGAAAATGGATGAGAAGGTCTAGAAGCTAGACTAACCCTGGAATGGCTTGCTTACACTATCATAGGGTTGGTCATCTAAGCAAGGACTACAGAGACTGGGTGATAGAGACAAGCACTTTTGCCAATGGAAATACCATTGAAGACATCGGGAAGATGAGAAACAAAATGTGGAGGAAAGCTACAAACATAGATGATGCTGGACCAAGCAATACAATTGGTGATACCTTATCCAGTGGATCTGGTGATATCACCACCCCCACCTAAGAAGAACAAGTTAGTATGGAACTGGAGTATACCAAGTTACATTTTACATCTATTCCAATATACATTTATAATATGCCAAATTAGCGTAAATAAAGATGCACTATGGTATTACTTGTTATAAACTTGTTAATCCAATCTCGTCAGTCAATACACATTGAGAATCATTGGTGTACATATAAAAGCTAATTTGTTGATGTAAACCAAGCATCATTGGTAATCATGCAAAGGAAAATTACTCTTCGCCACATACCGAGCACCGTCGGTGAACATGTCAAAGGTCAATTGAGTTGACACTTATTTTGAGCATCGCACTCTCACTAAGGAAGAAGTTGGTATGTTACCTAAGCGACTCCATCTTTGACCACTGAGAAGTAGGTAAAGCATTGATTGCACCACTTAGGGCATCGTCTATAAAAGGGTGATGGAAAGCTCATTTGTTCACAAATTGATTAAGAGAAGAATGAAGTAAAGCAAAGTAGAGCAACCAAAAGTGACCAAATTGCAGAGAAATTCAAGCACATTCATGGCTACTCCGACAGACTCCCAACAACTACATCAGATCAAGTGAGTAACTAAAGACTCACCGAGCTCACAGTTTGTTTACGAAAGAAGCCCTAAATTTCCAACATGGCAACCACATCATGCATTTTCGAGATCAAGAATGCAAAGGATAATAAATTTAATCTGATCAAGAACTCTACATGTGAAGAGCCTAAGTACAAATTCTACCCTGAGGTTGCTTTACAACCCAATGACGTTGTAGCATTCTCAAGCATACCACCTAGATTTTTGTTATTCGAGGAGGTCCAAGCCTATATCCAATGTAAGGTTGCAGGGATCGAAGATCTTGAAGTTGAGGAAACTTACAAGAATCTATGCATATATGGAAACATCAAGGATGAACATAATCATATAGAGGTAAAAGGGTTGAAAAATGCCCTAATGTTCCTGAAGGAAATCAAAACCGAGTGGATCTAGATAGTTCTTAGTCGGGTACATGAATGAAAGATGTGGTTGGACAAGCTAAAACCAAGGATGTAATACACATAGTAACCAGTTATCCAATAACCGACAAGGTCAAAGCACTCAAACATCCTCCTTGACCTGATATAGAAAAGATAATAGGTGCAGTATGGGATGGTAGAGGTATGAAGGTAAATTCCATCACCGATCCAGATTTGAAGTTTGGTGCATGTGTATTGGGATACAAGGTATTCCAAGCCAGCCGGTTAAACAACATAGCATGTGGGGCAGTTGACACTGCCCATAAGATTGTGAAGAAGGGATTACAACTGGACCTATCCGAGCTTTTACTAAATCAATTGGAGGAGAACATGAGGATAATTAGGTTAGCAAGGACTAATTCAAGTAAGTTTGGATCACTCCTCATGTATACATTTTTCTATTTCTAGAACTTCTTCCCATCTGTCGGTAATGTCAATTGGGACACAACCCGACCAGTGACAATTGAAATTAGTGAGTTTATTAAGTCACTAGGAGACAATTTTACATCAGTCATGGATGCATACTTCACTGGATTCAAAGATAGAATGCAAAAGAGGATGAGGATGCCTGAGAAACTAATGGAAAAATATAAGGATGATATATGTTTCATGGTAAATACCGACACCACCTTGATCATACCAGCTGTAGTGAGGACAACATGGTTACCACCTCTTGATTATGAAATCAACATTGATCAGGCCACAAATTCTATTGAAGCATTATTGAATGAGGAAGTTGACAAATCACTACCAAGATTTGGCAACTATGAAGAAGCTAAGGCCATAATTAAAATAGGCCTAGTAGTGAAGAAGATTGATAGAAGGAAGACTAAAATGGTTAAGACACTTCAAAAGAAGTTGTCAGCTGGTGATGAAGAAATAGAAAAAAAAAAAGATGACACCAAGGGATAGTCACTCATCGGTGAAGGTGAACAAGTGAGTGACTCTGAGTCAACTCAATCCAATGCACCACCTATAAAGAAGCTAATAACTATAGTTGCATCTAGGACGAGGAGTCAAACCACAAAAGATACAGACCCAACACTAGTTAAGAAAGGACAAGTGAGGACTTATAAAAGAAAGCCTCAAAATGGGAAAACATCAAAATGAAAGAGAAGAAGAAGATTAATCCAAAGCAAGGAAGATAAGGAAGATACTAAACAAGATGAACAAGCTGAAAAGAATAAAGTTCCTACAACAATTGATGAGATTTCTGCATCAATCATCAAAATAGGTAGAATATCAAATCCTAAGATTAGATAATGGGTAACTCTGAAACCGGAGGATCAAAATAAGATAGAAGAAGCCATCATCAAGACAATGTGTGTATTCAAATATTTACTTATACAGTTTGATAAGATGATGCCCCAAGAACTTCAAGACAGGTTGTCAACAAGGTGGATATATGCACTGAATATTGAAAGACAAATAAGGGAAATATCCCTAGTTTCAATTATTCCACCCGAGTCAAAGATGGAAGAAATTGATGAAATGATGAAGAAGCATTCAAAGAAGTTATCAACAAAATTGAGAGCCTACAAAGTACTACAAGACAGCCTAATAGAGATTGACAATGAAAGTGACAAATCTTGGAGAGGAATACTTAATATACCTAAAGAGGATACAAGCCCTAAGAAGGTATTACCTCTTACCAAAAACCCTCACAATGAAGAGAAATAGGCTACACTGAGCCCAGAGCACATCATTCTAAATGACACTGAGGATGTCAATCCTGTTGATCTGATAACACAGGCAAGGTAGGCCATGTATGACATACCATAGATCTTACAATCATTAAAGGATACTATAGATGAAAAATTCAAAGATATAAAAATAATAGATATAACTGGAGGTGATCCTGTAGATGAAGTAAAGAATGATGAAGATATTAATGTGACCACCGATCAAGAAGAAGAAAAGGGAAAGGAAAAATAGGATGTTGCACAGGTCAATATACCATGACAAATACCATTATTGATACAAGCTATCAATATCATCTTAGAAGAAAAGGAGAAGACACCTGACCATGATGCAATCATTCCCGAGGATAAGGGTGATGAGGAGCAGAAAAGCACAAATGATGAATAGAAAAGTACAAGTGGAAAATAAAAACAAGGTGATGCCAAGGATACCGAGGAAGAGAAAGTTTCAAAAAAAGATAAGGTTGATGTAGAGACGTCTCCAACCAACCGACAGGTGAATACTGAGCAGCAGGATAAAGGCACAACACCTCCAAAGCCTTCAACAAGTACATACGACCAAGCAAAGAAACTTGCTATGGCACTGCATACAAGTGCTTCCACTATAATTGCCAAGAAGAAGAAGAATAAGAATCCAATCACATTGGAGGAAATTATTGACATACCAGACTGTGATCTTAGGACATTGGATCCAAAGTCACTGACAAAGTATGGTGAATTGTGTAAAAGGAAAGTCATACAAGATAAGCTCTAAAAGGAGCACAAGGACACATAGGTACTAGAAACTACAAAAGAAATACTATTGCAGATTGTACGTGATACCAAAATTGATCAAAATGAACCTATTCTTGATCAATTAGCAGTTCTTACCGATGCCATCACATCACAAAATGTAGATGCAGAGAAGAAGTACCAATACAAGCTTAAAGAGAAAATCAGCCAAGAAGTGGCAGAGAATAAGGTAAAGATATCTGAACTAGTCAATACATTGGAACCAATTATTTTAGAAGTTATAACCTTAATTCAAAATTTATGGACTATAGAGAAATTCACTAAGTAGAGTAGTGAAAAGATTGCAAAGATAGATGCAGATCTTAATGCTAGTGCACAAGGTCTCGCAACCAATAACAATGCATTCATGTTGCATTATGACAAGATTATGGAAGCAAAAAGGTTGAGACTTGAGATTCAAGAGGCATAATCCAAATGTGGAGATGAGGTAACTGAGCTCCAGGCTCTACTACTACCAAATCTCACATTACTGCAACAACACATTTATTTGGCAAAATATTGATTGCCACCTCAGAGATGTCTGTTACAGAGAGCATATATGATACATGCCAGAATCACCTTGGAAATCATGACCCTTGAGAACCTAAAAGAATAATGGGAGAGGCAAATGGAGGACATTCAAAAATCACATTCCCACATTTTTGACAAGTTGTAAGTGTTACACGTTTGTCATTATTTTCAAAAAAATGGGGAAATAATATGTGAAGGGAAATGATAAGGTGAAAGAGGGAAATGATATAAAAAAGGAAATATATGTACCAAGGAAACTATATATACATGTACATATACTATACCAAGGTATGCACATAGGGGGAGTCATATTGACAAGGTAAAATACATGGTGTATATACTAAACATTTTAGTTTTGCACATATCATTTTCTTATACTAATGCCAAAGGGGGAGGTTAATAATCCTATAGGATAATATTTTTTCATTAGTATACAAAGGAAATAGATTTTTGAATTGTCGGTAATATGATCACCACTACACAAGTTCACAGAGGAACCCGACAGACAAGTTTATAGTGAACACCAAAAGTCACTCTACAGAGAAAATTGAGAAGTAGAATGTCTATATTGACATCACCAAGGAAAGACTACAGAGAAACCTGAGCACCAGTCTACCGAGAGACAACTTTAATTCCAAGAAATGTGGATCTCAGTTACACGTCAGATAAAACACTTGAGTTTTATATTTAGCTTTAATATTATCTTTAAATCCATTTCTTGAGGGACAAGTAAAGCACATATAATTGTTTTAATCAGTCTAACTGATTGTAAACATGCAAACTAGGAGATCAAGGTCAAGTTGTAAACCTTTGATCATAGAGTTTTCATAGTTAAGCGTGAAAACTATTTATCTCAACTCATTGTATAAATAGATGCATAATCAATCTGAACAAATGTTTGTGATCATAATTGTAGCCACAACATAAATCTATAGATCAGAATGATGCAATGAGTTATGAAGAACAAGAATCAAGGCTACCGAGCAGAACAAAGGTATTAATTAATCGCTATAGGTGATTCATCATATTGTGAACTTAAAGGATCTGTACTCATCAATTCAAGATTGCATATAATTAGGTCAATAAGTATTTTAGACTGCATTCTAACAAGTGTAGCAAATAGAAGAAATCCTTTAAGAAGGTTGATTTAACAATCCTTATGTAAATATCTTAACCGAGTGCACACTAAATCATGTTGCTAAATCTCTTAACCAAGTAGACCTAACCAGTCTAAAATATTACTCCTAATAGTGTAAGATCATCAGAAGTCATCAAACTTGTAGCCTTAATTGGCACCTTCCATTCTGCAGATAGTGAAGCTTTGTGGGTTTCATCCCCACCATAGTTTTGACCTTCTAATAGGGGTCTTCTACATTACCAATTCTTGAGTCATGTGTAGTTGCATTTCATGAATGTTTCTATGAATGTTTACATACAAATTAAGTTTATGATTTTATATTACATACATAAAGACAAAATAACATCTATGGTCAGTAATGCAAGGAATTGATTACTAAAGGATTAAGGGTTAATTGATAAAAAAATTTAAGCCTACAGATTCACCCCTCCCCTCTCAGTACACACCATTCTATTATTCCAACAAGAAACACTAATTATCACACTTATCATTGAACACATTTAAAACATTTTTCCAATACAACCTTACACACATCACATTCATGACACCACCTTCACATTTTACCAAATATATGTTTTGAATCATACAACATTATATTTGATGCAAGACCTTAGTGTCTTGAAATACACTATGTCAACATAGTAAATTAATCACAAGGTCACTAGGCTAGTTCCCTGTGCCATTGACCATGGATACCTTTATAATAGAATATAATCATTAGTCAATTATAAAAAATTAAAAGCCAAATAAAAGAGAATCAACAAGTTCTATTCTCATAGACCACATCTTTCTAAAATTTGTGAGTCTTTTCTTCCATGATCAAATTTGGATTAGTAATTTTGATGTACATATTAAGTAAGTATTTATATCAACTTATATATAAATGTGTGCATTGTAGATAATGATTAAATTACATACTACCTTCTGATAAGAATCTCTATATGTCCTTTCATTTGATAACATTCACCACATGAATATATCTATCATAGATGCTAGATAATCTACACATCATGTTACACACCATAATTACTTAAGCTACTCATGGAATAAAAAACATCAATATTAATAATATAGTTATCTATGGACAAACATATGCTAATATCAAGTACATGAAGAAACAATACATCACAATTTAAAATATCCATGTATAATAGTACTAGCTAATATTTCTATAGGATATTTTTTCCCTGTGAAAGTAATTTGTATTTGTTAACGTACATTTCTAGGTCAGATGGTCATGATTTTTCAACCTCACAAATTATGTTATGATCTAACCCATGTGATATTAAAGTCATTTGTATGATTGATGAAAACATTATCATTTGTTAAGAAGATACCCAAAAGCAACACCAAACTATTCTAAGTGTAATTCCTATACAAGGCATACTTGTCATGGAATGTACTGAATAGTCCTGATCAGTGTCCATAGTAAGATAGTGGAAGTAACATGAGTATCTTATGGTGAGGTTGAAAATCATCCTAGTTGTATGTGAACAATTTTGACATTAGGAGGTTGGTCTCACAATATTTTGATATGGTTGAAGCTTATATTGTGATTTGTTTTCCAAGTTAAAATAGTTGAACCTAGGTAATGCTAATTATAATGATAAGCATGTAGGAATATTTTTTTATTGTTTATTAAAATGAAAGCGTAGATTAAAAGTTTAATATTGGAAAGGAAGTATATATGATTAAAAATTCAAAGGATAGTTTATGGATTTTCTTCAAGTATATTACAAACTACTGTCAAAGTATCAATAATTTTAACAATATTCTATAATATGATAAAATATAATTAAGAAATCATGAAATTAATTTGAATTAGAATCCAAAGTACAAATAAGATATTTATTTCACCAATTATGAAGGTTCAAGTACCTATTTGTATATTCTCTAGAATTTTATTATTCTATCCTCCTAGCGAATATAAAACTTACAACCTACAACTACACTTCTACAAGAAATCAATAATGCATAACTACACATCATACATGTTTAGAACAATGCAAGGTATAAAATATAATCTTTCTCATGCATGAAATACAATATCATTCACTAATCTTGATCATTTATTTTAAATTTTAATAAAATAGGATATTTGATGCCAAAGATACAAGTTTGTAATCAATAAATGATTTTGTAAAGGAAAATAAATGATTATATTATTTTAATTATTTACTTTCATGAATTTCTTTTAGAAATTAATTTAGATAAAATAACAAGGGGCTCCCATCCTTGAAAATTTTAATCAAGATACAAAATAAAGATTTTATAAAAATTAGTACTAGGTAGAATTGAACATTATCTATTATTGCTAAAAAACTATCTAATCTTTTAACTATGTGACAAATTATACTTGTTTTTTGATTTCATGTGAAATTACCACTCTTTAAGATGATATATGTTAATCCCATTTATTAACGAATTCTTTAAAATATTTTGAAAATGAGTTGTTCAAACATTTAAGTGATGTTATAGGTTCATTTATTATGATTCTTTATGCATCTTTTAGTTTAGCTCAGATTAATAATTTGTTAATTGTTTACGATGACTAACATAAAAGAAATCAACTATATATAGTGACAACTATATCTTCTTTTTGCAATTGTTAAACCCTTTAAAAGATTCAACAATTTAGGTTATGTGTTGCAAGTGAACCAATTTGTTCTTAATCTTCTAATTCGATTCATCATTTTGATTTGCAACATAATCTTTGAATTTATTTCTTTTGTGAATGTCATTTGATATTTAATTTTAATTGAAAAAAAAAAGTTAAATTTGATTTTCATCTATTAGACGTTATTATACCAATAATACCATCATTTCATAAAAATTAAAGCTACAAATATGCTGGACTATTTAGAATAAATTAAAATCATTCGAATATTTTAAATATAAATTTATATACAAATATATTTGTATATTAATTAATGTTGAGAGACATGTTATAATGGCACAAGGGGTGGAGTGGTACAACATTAATGGATTAACAAAAACTCTTACCTTTTACATTAAATTTGAAAACCATTTACAAGTCAAAATATTGATATAAAATAAAAACATAATATTTTCAAAATATAGACCACATAAAATAAAGATATTTACTCATCAAAATTACAAGTTTTAGATAGATAAATAAAATATTATCTATTTAAATCTTTTTAATAATTATAAGAAGTTTGAAATTAAATATAATAAATTAGACATAAATAATTGAGTTTTAAAAATTAGAATAAAAAATATCTATTAAGAAAAAAGAAATAATATCAAAATAATAAAATTTAAATGTCTTTATATTTAATAAATATAATTTATAACAATAAAATAATTTTAAGATACTTCAAATAACTTTCATTATTGAATTTATATTGAAAATATTTGTACTTCTAGATATTTAGTCTAAAATGAAGACATCATTAATTTCGGTAGTGGGTACCATTCACACTTGAAGTATTGTTATGACCGGTGCATGCACCTCACACTTTTTCATCGCTCTCGAAATTGGTCAACAATTCCACTCTCCAATATAGTAAACTCGTGTTTTAAGTTAATTCGTTCCACTTCCAACTGTATTAAAAGACAAATAGGAAAATGAAAAATCAAACTACCTGTCGTGGTCATAGATTACCTTGTGTCCCGAAACTCCTCATTTCAATGAGTAGCACGCCATCTTTATTACATGATCTAAGCAATGACATCCACAGTCCTTTTATTAACTTCAAAATACGGAATAAACATGGCAAAAAGTCACACAATCGTATTAAATTCAATATTGTACGCGTTAAACTCACTATAAATTCTCAAGGGATTTCTCCTGTTTTCCCTAAAGAAGCAGAATACCCAAAGCAAACGCGAGCTAAGGTAAAGCACAATCTGGTTTTTCTCATCTTTTCTTGTTTTAGGCAAGTTTTCCTTGTATTTCTCTACTGCTCCGAACTGCTGAACTCTACGAATCTATTTTTATTAAAAAGTTTGAACTTCAAATATCGATCTAGATTGAAGTCGTTGTAGTAGGCAGAACCGTTATCCGTGCATACCATATTGTAGAATAATAAAGTAGTTCCGCAAACATGCGAAGAATGCTGCCGAAATTTAGCAACCCTGTATGTCCTGTTTCCACAAACACATTAGATAGGAGCAATCATTTTGAAGATATGGAAGAAAAGTTAGCCGCAGCGGAAATATTGATT
>MU226441.1:255096-268523 GCA_018584345.1 Thuja plicata
TTGATGGAACTTGAGAAGGCGGTTGAGAAGGATAAATCTAATCTTCCTGTTCCGGGCGGCACAATTCATCCTCTCACCAGATATGTTATGAATTACCTCTGTTTTCTGGGCGACTACAAGGAAACTTTGGTGAACATAATCATAGAAACGCCAGTAGAGATACCAAAAGTCCAACCCGAGAAAGAGTTGAAGGATCCCTCTGCCTCGCTGTCCATCCGCCTGGGATGGACCGTCTTTCTTCTCATGTGGAAGCTCGAACAAAAATCCGATCTGTACAAGGACGTGGCCGTATCGAATCTGTTTCTGATGAACAACCTTCACTACATAGTCCAGAAAGTGAAGGGGTCCGAGCTCAGGTATATACTGGGGAATCAGTGGGTGAGAAAGCAGTGGAATAAGGTAAGGCAGTACGGCGTGAATAATGAGACGGCCGCGTGGATGAAAGTGCTGTCGTGTATCAGAGATGAGGAAGTTCCTGCGAATGACAAAGATTCGTCTGGGCAGGCTTTGAAAGAGAGAATAAAGGGGTTCAATTCAGGGATGGAAGAGGTGAAGAGAAGACATGAAGGCATGGTGGTATGTGACATCGGACTGCGAGAGAAGTTAAGAGATTCAATCACTGAGAAGTTGATACCGTCCTACAGTTCCTTTCTTGCCAGATTCAGAAAGCGGTTTGGAAGCGATACAAAGTACATCAAATACACGCCTGAGGAGGTGCATGATTTTGTGTTAGATATGTTTAAAGTCAACCCCTCAATCGTGAGCTCCAAGACAATACGTTGACTGATTTTTTCCCTATGTATTATGTCTTTGGCGTTGGCGTCCCTTTTTTTAAAATGAAATATTAAGTTTATGTTTATATAAATATATTGATGAGCAAGAGTGCTCTAAGATTGAGGTTATAATGCATCTCTAACATGACTCTTTTTTACGTAACGGTCATAAGATTTCCCTTCTACATGCACTCTTTGCACTATTTAATATATCCAGATCTTCGATTCTTTGTGGCAACACATTTTCACGTTCCTGTATATCCTATGGAAAGCTAATTGTGTGTCTTCTATATTTATACTGGCCTCCAAGAGCATGGGTTACTTATAGTACTGGGTCTACTTTGGCGATAAGCATTTCCTATATTTGGGTTAGTCATTTTAGCACAATTGACTGCTCTCCTGGGTCCATGTTGTTGAGTACTGAAAACCTATATACACCCTAACCCATATACACCCTTCCTGCTGAAACATCTTTTACAAAGAATAGTATTGTTTGATTGCTGGAGGAAGATGTCTGGGTAACATTCCTTACATATGATACATGTCTGTTGATGAGAAAGTCTATCTAACCGTTGTCATAATTCTTTATTGTTGTCATGAACTCAGTGTTGGGTTCTGGAAGATTTTTGGTTTTCTGCTGCTCATGTTTCCATATTTGGTTCTCTTGGTACTTTGTATGTCTTATTTCTTTTACTTCTTCTTTGTGATGAGCATAGTAGCCGTGATTTCTCTCATAATCCCGTAACCACTAGGCTTCTTCTTGTTCGGGATTGATTTGTCTCTGTCGTATTCTTTTTCTTTTCTACGGAAAGCTATCACTTCTTTATGGCAGACATAGTAAGCTCGGTTCCTTTCGTGGGCTTGTTTGTGCAGTGGTCTCTTGTTGACTTCATCCTGCTTGTCCTTTGCTAACACCAGAATCCTCCATCTATAAATGCATTTAACAGTCTCTTTTAGTATATAATGTCAATCATAATGTGTTGTCTGAAACTTTTAAATAGTTATGTTTGTATCACATCATACTAAGAATATGTAGATCAACAATTATCAATAGTAGGTAATTGGCATACGAGTTAAATAATGTTGTCAATCATAATGCGATGCCTGAAAATTTTAAAGAGTACATTTAATATCACATCACAAAGAAGTATGATTTAAATAATCCTCCTTGGATCAACTATTACTTTGGAAATTGTGTTTGTGAGATGTTTTCTTAAATTTTAGATGGATCTAAAAGAAGAATCATATGATTTGATTGTACCAAGTTTGAAGAAATAGATATAGAAAATTTTAAAATTAATGTCAATATTGCTTTCTTTGATTTGATTGTGCCTTGATGTTTTTTCTACCATCAATATTTTTTTATTAATGGTGCAATAGGTGCATATTAGGCTATTGTAAGTTAACATGTATGATACTATTTTATTTATACTTGCAAAGTAAACTACACATGTAGTAAAAAAATTTACATTCTTCCTCATATACTAGGTAGGCTATGATCTATTTATGGATATAAATGTCAAAGTACATTTATATATTTCTTTTTTTTTTCGCATATTGTGCATGATATGATCAATTGGTTTTCTTGCTGAAGGGGTCGAGCACTACACATCTCTTTAATTTTTTCAAGTAATACACTACTCTCTACACTGAAATCTATTTGAAAAACCTTTGTAATAGTTTCCTTTAGATGCTCCTCATTCTTATACATCTCACTCTTGCATGCTAATGTGAAGAGGCATTGCTTCAGTAGTACATCTTTAATTGCCTCTTTAGTACACCTCTCAGTGTTGTCATCAAATTGTAGCTTATATAATACTTCAGTCCCAACATTCCCATAAGCTCTATTGCAGCCTCATCGAACACATAGCCCAGATTATGCATGTGTGGTCCTGTAATTTTAATTGAGCTATATACCTGTAACTGTATTTAGTAAGTGTTAAGTTACACTTGGGACAATACCAACTTTCATCTTCATCATTTTCTAATCCCCTCTTGCACTTCTTGTCATTTATTAGCTAGGAGCAAGATGGGTAGAAAAAAATATCAGTTTTGAAGAACATTATTGTTGCTTTTAGTATGCATTCAAAGTGTTGGGTTGCGTGTATAGCCTGATCCTGTATATCACTGATTTTCATTTGCGTGGTTGGCAGAGGTATACAAACCAATTGTCCCAATGGTTCTTGGAGGTTGCTAACATTTTTCTCATACCAATTCTTCAATTTTTAGTTTCTTCTATGGAAGGGTCCATCAAAAAAATTGTAGTATTTGATGTACTTATCACTTTTCCATTACATCTACATACACACCCATTCTTGATAGTGAACATTGTAGTTTCTTGAGGTAATATTTTGGGTGGAGGTGTGCACATTCTCCCTCAGTTATTTCCCCCATACTGTAACATGACATGTCTAGTAACTTGATGGTGTCTTAGGGAACCTCTATACCATCTCTTCTTATTATCAACAAACTTGCTTCCACATAGATAACAAATCTAATAATATCAATTTCTGAGTTGTCCATCTTGCTTTTAATTTCATCAATTGGTGTGAAAGTAAATCGATGCTTTGGGATAGACAAATAATCCTCACATAGGAAACCTTTGAATCCGCTATCCAAGTTATTTCTAGTCCACTTTTTAGTTTGTTGTAGAATCTTTTAGCACTATTCGCTATTCTACGAGATACGATGTACACAGCTCTAATGCGTATATTACCATAATGAATATCTATTAGCTCGGTAAAGATGTTGACAAGTGTCGTTCTCCCTTCATTATCTATAATATTAAAACTAAATACCTAGCCGCTTCAACTATCTTTTTTATACCAGTGCATCTCCTTTTTTATAATTACACGACCTCTTGTATTCCACCTTGACTTATATGGGTTCAACGTCTTCATAGGCATAAGCATCATAGGTACTTATTTTTCTAGTTGGGTTGGTTGTACACCAAAAATGACCCTTTGTCAAGGCATAGTGTTATCTATGCTAGGGCTTCTTGTTAATTATGGGTAGCTTGGATAGTTGTTCGTCCTTACCCAGAAATAACAGCATTAGTTATGGGGAGTTTTGGACAGCTATTCGTCCTGACCTAGAATTAGCAAATGGTTTCTTTTGTCAAACAAGTATTGTTAGGATAAAACAATTATTATTTAATAGTGGCTCTTTTTAGGTGACACCTCATAGCCAAAATTAGTTAATTGGTTGTTGAGTTATTTTAATCTCAGCCGTTGGTTTGAATTAATCTCAGCCATTGGTTTTCCAACGCGAGTAGTATATAAAGGGGTCATGGGTCATTTGGAGTTGAAAAAGTTTGGAGAAGAATTTGAAGTGATAGAAAATAGTCTTGTAGTGTTAGCAAGAGGAGCAGGTATAGAAGTGGAGGATACAGCGGGATATATTAGGAGTTTGTCAGAGTTCTGCTAGTAAGAGGTAAGGAATTCTTTTGTAACTCTTATATTGCTGAAGATTAATATATTTTCCATCTGTAGAACTGGTTTTCCCTTAGGGGTTTTTCCAGGGATGATTGTCCAAAAATATTGTGTCCTTGTGTTGCTTATTTCTTTCCGTATTTTAGTGAAGTTGCAGTTGTGTTATTTTTTGATATTCAGCTATAAATTTATTTTCAGCAATTAAATAACCTTTATGAGATAGGAGATTAATAATCAGTGGCTGCAATAGGAATTTTCACATGGTATCAGAGCGGTATCGAGGATAGAAAAGGATTACCCTAAGCAAAGGAAAGAAATTTGAGTTTAACCTCTTTCGAGTTATTGTTTCTTTTATTTCTTTGAGATGGCCTCAACAGGTTTGAGAGATCAAGACAGATTGGATGGTGCCTCAAATTTTGGTGTCTCAAAAGCCAAAATTTCTTTACTGCTGGAAGAGAATGGTATCAAGGAATATGTTACCAGTACTGTAGATGTACCTATAGATCCAGTGCAACTTGCAACATACAAGAAGGATGATGCCAAGGTGAGGAAGATAATCCTTGATGGTGTCAAGGACCATATTTTTCCACATATCGTAGAGTTAGATACAACAAAGAAGATGTCGGATGCCATTCTAAATCTGTACCAGAATGCTACCACTAACCAGAAGTTGATTCTCATAGAAAAGTTGAGGAATACCCAGATGAACAAGGGAGAAGATGTTACAAGTTACCTCACCAGGCTTAGACTTGTCAAGGATGAGTTAGTAGCTGTTGGAGATAAGCCAGATGAAGATGAGCTAGTAAGAATAGCCCTAAATGGGTTTACTAAGAAGTGGGATGTCTTTGTTCAAGTTATTAATGGACAAGACACCTTACCTAGCTGGGATTGACTATGGAGTGATTTCACTCAAGAGAAACTTAGACTAAGTCTTGTCAATGGAGCCAACAACAAGAGTAAGAAAAGTGAGGTGGAACAAGAAAATGTTGCCCTAGCGGGAAAGGGGAAAGAAAAGAAGGGATCTGGCAAAGGAGAAAATTCACAAAGTGAAAAGAAGAAGAAGAAGGACCTATCTAAGGTCAAGTGCTTTGGTTGTCACAAGTTTTGCCACTATGTCAACGATTGCACACAAAGAAAGAAAGATAAGGGAAAGAACTAGGTGGCGGCTTCAGCAAGTGCAAAGGAGCTCTCTAGTAGATTGGAGGATGAGTTTGCACTCATAGCTTGTATGATTAGCTCAACCTCATAGAGTGTTTGGTATATAGACAGTGGAGCATCATTTAATATGATAGGAGTTAGAGAATACTTTTCCAGCTACAAGGAGGAGAACACCAGTGTCCAGATTTCTATGGGAAACTTGTCCAAGCTTAACTCAGTTGGGAAAGGGACTGTTCAATTTCAGAGGGATAATGGAAAGGTAATTCCTCTTCATGACGTGTTGCATGTGCCAAGCTTAGGTATGAATTTGGTTTCTGTATCTATCCATCAGGATAAAGGGTATAATGTTCTCTTTAGAGGGATGCATGTTTTGATTAAGCATAAAGATTGGAAATCACCTGTATCTATTGGAGTTAGGAGTGGTCACCTTTATAGGTTGCAGTTTGATACTCCTAAGGCACTCATGAGTAGCATTAACCCTAGAGATCTTAGAGAGATGTGGCATAGGAGTATGGGCCATATTCATCATGGAGCACTTACATTGCTTCGTGAGATGGTGACAGGTGTTCCAAAGGTGAGCACAAAGCATGATGATGTATGTAAGGGATGTGTGTTGGGAAATTTTGTGAATGCATCTTTTCAAAGGAGTGACACCAGATCTATGGGTTTTCTTGATTTATTACATTCAGATGTATTGGACCAATGTCACAAAGTCTCTCAGAGGATATGAGTATTATGTTACCTTTATTGATGATTTCTCTACGAAGACCTGGATATACTTCTTGAAGACCAAGGATGAGGTTTTCAATCGCTTCCAAGAGTTCAAGGCTCTTGTGGAGAACTTGACAGGAAGGAAGATAAAGGTTCTTCAGTCAGACAATGGAGGCGAGTATAAAGGAAATGACTTCCAGGATTTCTGTACCAAAGAAGGAATCAATAGAGAGTGGACTATTCCTTACAATCCACAACAGAATGGAGTTGCTGAGAGGAAGAACCATTCTATATCGGAGGCAGCAAGGGCTATGCTACATGACAAGGACATGACCCGCTACTTATGGGTAGAAGCATGTAGTACAACAATCTACATTCAGAATAGGGTTCCACACAAGGTACTAGGGAAAATGACACCAGAGAAAGCTTTCACAGGGAAGAAGCCAGATGTTGGTCACTTTAGGATATTTGGGAGTTTGGCATATTGTCTTATTCCTGGAGACACACGTACGAAGTTGGATCAGACTGCAAAGAAGGGGTACTTTGTTGGGTATAGTGAAACTTCAAAGGCATATAGGATGTTCATTCTAGGGACCAGAAGAATTATTGTAAGATGTGATGTCAAGTTGATGGAGGATAAGGTGTTTAGAAGGTCCAGAGATTTACTAGCAGATGATTGGAGTGAGAAGCCAATGAAAGCTCCAAGTCCAAGTCAAGGATAGCAAAGCTCAAGTACAGTTACTAGTACAAGCATAGACTCAGGTGGTGAAGATTCACAGAGTATGGAGCAACTGGTGTAGCAGGATATGCATATAGATGATACAGAGGTTGATATTTCATCCTCTATAGTTGGCAGCAGGAACCATGAGGTTCAAGAAACACAAAGGGATACTGAGGAGTCTATGGGAGCTCCTAGGAAGAGTACAAGATAGAGGAGACAACCAGCCAAGTTCAATGACTATGTGGCATTAGTCAGCTAGTTGGTAGATAGTGAACCTTCCATCTATCAAGAAACTGCAAAGCATCAGGTATGGTGAGACGCTATGGTTGAGAAATATAACTCAATAATGTAGAATGATGTATGGGAGGCAGTGCCTAGACCAACTGATAGAGCAGTAGTTGGATCGCGCTTGATCCTCAAGATAAAGCACAGTGCAGATGGTAGCATCAATAAATATAAGGCGAGGTTTATGGCCAAGGGGTTCTCTCATAAGGAGGGTATAGACTATGAGGAGAAATTTTCTCATGTGTCCAGGTATACTTCTATACTAGCTATAATCTCATTTGCAGCGCAAATGGGATGGCAGATCCATCAAATGGATGTCAAGACAATATTTCTTAATGAAGAATTGAAGGAGGTATACATAAAACAACCAGAAGGCTTTGTAGTACATACCAAAGAGACCCACGTGTGCATATTAAAGAAATCCTTGTATAGAATCAAGCAGGCTCCCAGAGTGTGGTATGAGCACATTGATACATACTTGCAGGAAATGGGCTTTGTGAAGAGTGAGGCTGATGCAAACCTCTACTACTTGGTGGTTGGGGGTGAGGTTCTCATTCTTGTTCTATATGTGGATGAATTGTTTCTTACAGGTGCGCTAGGGCTCATAGAGGATTGCAAGAGGGACCTTGCAGAAGAGTTCAAGATGAAGGATTTGGGACTTATGCATTACTTTCTATGCATGGAGGTGTGGCAGACTGATGGAGAGATTTTCCTTGGTCAAGGGAAATATTGCATTGAAATCTTGAAGAGATTTGAGATGGAAGATTGCAAAGCCATGTCTACACCCATGATCACTAATTGGAGGAAGGTAGATGCATCCAAGGAAAAGGATGTTGATCCCACCTTATACAGGCAACTAATTGATTCGCTCATGTATTTGGTCAACACTAGGCCAGATATAGCCTTTGCAACAAACTCTCTTAGTCAGTTCATGGTGGAGCGAAAGAGAGTGCATTGGATGGTGGATAAGCATGTGTTGCGTTATGTTCATGGTACAGTTGAGTACGGGATCATATATGTTCGAGGTGAAGGTATCAAGTTGATAGGATATACTGACGTAGATTAGGTAGGCAATACAACGGATAGAAGGAGTACTTAAGGATGTTGTTTCAGCTTGGGATCAAGAGTTATTTCTTGGTTCAACAGGAAGCAAAAATCTGTGGCCTTGAGTTCATCAAAAGAAGAATACATAGCAGCTAGCATGGCAACATTTGAAGCTATATGGCTTTGAAAGTTGCTAGTGGTGTTTCATGATATGTCTAAACATATAGATATCAGGTATCACTTCATCAAATATTGTGTACAGAAGGGAATTGTTTGACTACAATACATACCTACAGAGGAGCAACTAGCAGACAATCTAACAAAGGCATTGGGGAAGGAAAAATTCATCTTCTTCAAAGATAAGATGGGTGTTATGTAGAACAACTTCCTTGCTAAGAGGGAGTGTTAATTATGGGTAGCTTGGACAGTTGTTCATCCTTACCCAGAAATAACAACATTAGTTATAGGGAGTTTTAGATAGTTGTTCGTCCTGACCTAGAATTAGAAAATGGTTGTTTTTATCAAACAAGTATTGTTAGGATAAAACAATTGTTATTTAATAGTGGCTCTATTTAGGTGACACCTCATAGCCAAAATTAGTTAATTTGTTGTTGAGTTGTTTTAATCTCAGCCGTTGGTTTGAATTAATCTCAGCCGGTTGTTTTCCAACGAGAGTAGTATATAAAGGGGTCATGGGTCATTTGGAGTTGAACAAGTTTAGAGAAGAATTTACAGTGATAGCAAATAGTCTTGCAGTGTTAGCAAGAGGCATAGTGATAGTGTTGGTATAGCAGTGGAGGATATCAGCGGGAGATATTAGGAATTTGTCAGAGTTCTGCCAGTAAGAGGCAAGGAATTCTTTTGTAACTCTTATATTGCTGAAGATTAATATATTTTCCATTTGTAGAACTGGTTTTCTCTTAGGGGTTTTTCCAGGGATGATTTTCCAAAAATATTGTGTCCTTGTGTTTCTTATTTCTTTCTGTATTTTAGTGAAGTTGCAGTTGTGTTATTTTTTGATATTCAGCTATAAATTTTATTTTTAGTAGTTAAATAATCTTTATGAGATAGGAGATTAATAATCAGTGACTGCAATAGGAATTTTCACACTTCCTAATTGTTATTTCAAAGAAGGATAATTTTGTATGTCTAGCTCTCTTTCACCTGTACATTTTGCATCTAAAGAGTTTGGATTTCCAAGTATAGCATTTTTTGTATACAACTTTTCTAGGCCCATAATTATAATCCATCTACATATTTATAGTGCAAGAAGTTATGAGTAAGATATTATAAAACAAAAGAAGAGATTAGAAATATTTTTCAAAATAGGTTAGAGTAGTCTACTCAGCTTACTTTACTTGATTTAGAGAAGCTAAATTATGTCAAGCATATAATTGACCCAATCCTGATTTCTTGAGATGCTATATAGCGGTTATAATTATTCGGTAATGATGCTCTATGTTTGTGAACATCATCAAATATGTGTAGTTTATATCATACATATCACTCAGGCTCATTTCTAAAGTTTTCTATGGAGAATACTTGTACTTAGGGACCCAAACCCATGTAACCATCATACAATAGCTTGACTGGATTCATAGTCAATGTTTCCATACTCAAAAAATTTTAGGTGTCTCTGCAAAATCTATGCAAGACCAATTTAATTCCTCCTTGAGGAATGTAATATACCACTAGTCAGTTTGGGGTTCAGAAAAGTGCATAGCTTAAGATAATATTTATTTTGAGTCATTTGAGCGGAAACAAATATTATTTGAACTTGCTCAAAATTCTACATTTACAATGAATAAAACATCAATACTTGTCTCTTTTTACTCTATAAAGTATAGAGCATGTAAAAAACACCAACTTTTGTTGTATAAATTTGGTAGAGAAGAATATGTACATTCAAAATTTTATGTTGCAATGTACAATAGATCAACTGTATACTTCCAATGAGCGATATCTAAGTTTTGCACATTCAAGATGTTGTATACATATGGTAGAGAAGAATATATACATTCAAAAGTTTGTGTTACAATGTACAATAGATCAACTATATACATCCAATGAGAAATATCTAAATTGTGTACTTTCAAGATATTGTATACATATGGTAAGTAATAGCCAGGCTATGGTAATATTATTCAAGCATTGTAGAATAATAATTAACACTGACTGCTCCATGTTGTTCATGAATGCCACGCGTGATCCAAGAAGTCATGAAAGGAGAGCTTGAGATCTCTTTAATTGTCAATTCCCTAGAATTTTGTGTAACGTGATTCTCTTAACATGTCATAATATGCATCTAGTAAATTATAGGTTAAATGGTATTTTTCTTTGACATCATGGAACAATTGAACATGGTGGTCTTCCATGCGTTGAATATTTTTGTAGTGTTGCTTAAGTTGTTGAACTATATAATGACATTTTTCTATAATGTTATTCAGAAGGTCGTCGATATTATTTTCAATGAAGTCAAGTGACTTGACTGAAACAAAGCCACTCCATGACTTTGGGGATGTATTATACTCTAGAAATGATGATAATTCTTGGGGAGAACTACTTGGGATGGTGACTATATCTCGAGACTCTCTAGAGTATTCCATAATATTACCTGACCCTACATCGATCAATGACAACTATTAATATGATGAATTAAAGAAAAAATGTGTGTTTAAATTAAGAGTAAAATATAATGAAAGTTTATTTTATAATAATAAAAAAAAGACAGAATATATATAACTTAGTTATTAAGTATATTAAACATATAAATTTAAATAATTGTTGGTCCATGGAAAATACCTAGAATTCATAAATTACGATTTATAATTTCTCAACTAATATTTTTCTCGAAATATAGACTTTATAAAAATTTAATGTCTTTAAAATCTAATGAATATGGAACTATCTACCTAAATATCACCACTTAGAAAATTATGATTCTTTCATAATATTTGAAATCTAACTGTATATATTATTAAAATTTGTAATTTTATAGTTAACATTTATATTATATTTAACATTGTATAGTTAACACTATATTTAAATTAAATTAAAAAATAAACATTTTATATTAATTATATTTTTATATAATTTTTATATTTCAAATATATATATATATATATATATATATATATTGGTATGTGCACCAAGTTGTGGACCAAAAAGGGGGTATAAGTGGACACATTTTTTCTAAAATCGGGTAAACCTGAACTTGGAACAGGAGTTTGAGGCTCTCTCTCTCTCTCTCTCTCTCTCTCTCTCTCTCTCTCTCTGTTCTTAGTTTTTCAGAACCCGATTGGGTTCTGAGTAACTAGGAGCATGGAGTTGTTATGTTCTCATAACCCGATTGTGTTCTGAGTAATTAGGAACACAGAGCCGTTATGTTCTCATAACCCGATCGGGTTCTGTGGAATTAGGAGTTTTGTTTTGTTCAAAGGTCTTAAAACCCCACAACTATTTTTCTGTTGTTTTACGACATGAACAGACAGGTTTGCACTTTTTTGCATGTTTTTCTTTGCAATGATTGAAAATTGTGTTTTTAATTTGTGTTTTTAATGTTATTTTATCATTGTAAGTTCTCATTTCGAGAAAATGGTTAATTTGTTCTTATTTTTGGTATTTGATGTTCACATGATATTATTTGTAGGGTCGATTCAATATGAACAATGGGAAAGAACAAAAGAGAAACAATTGAACAATGAGAGACAGAAAGGGAAAGATAAAATCAGCACATGAGGACAATATGACAAGGTACATCATCAAATGCAAGCAACGTAAGTGATGAAAATGTTAATATTGATGTATTCCATGCAAATCTTACTGTTGTGACCCATTATTTTATCAAATAGTTTATGGTCTCATTTGGGATGCTACATCCTATGCATATTGCCTTCTTGCCTTCTTGAGCATCAATTACATCTAATAAAAGCCTTCTATCTTTATGCTTTGATGGTTATTTAATCACCGCCAATTACATGAGTTTGTAAACTTCAAATGCCACTTCAAATTTAATTCGAACATATCGACAATCAATATATGCATGCCATTATATAATTATGGAATTTCATTAAACAATTCATGGACCTTACCTCATATTGTTCCTGCATATATCTTTTGCATGTCCACCTTGTCTTTCCCCATTTCGCATACAAAATGGCATTCTGTCGAACAAGTAGTGAGCATACAAAGATCACGCCTTTTAGTCCTTGTATCCCATGATGTCACTGTGTTCAAGATGTTACAATGCAAGCTTAATGTCTGTCTAGGAAATCATGAAATTAATGTGTAGATCTCTGTCTAGGCCTCCAAATTCCGTATGTATGTGTCATAGGCGTATTCAATTCCCAAAAGCCTTTCACCAAACAGGCATTGTGCCATGTCTGTGTTTTTATCTTGTCCATAGGTGTTGACGTCTTTTGTAATTACAACTTCTGATAAACTTTCCTATCCCGTGAATTAATACAACTTTGATATCATTGCATTCATGATTCGACGCCTTTCATTGTGGTGATAATGGTTCTTGCGCAACACTAACCGCATACATGCCTACGGGCATTATGTCAAACAGTTTGCGCACCTCAACATTTTGTTCACATATCAGGCAGAGTGTGCAGGTCATCGGCGAAGGTTGTAAAATGCAACATTGCATTTGTTTGAGGCTCATGAAATATTTCTACCAAATTCATCTTATGCGTATTATGCATTCGTTCATTCATGTTTCATAAGCCTTGATTGCACTCCCTCATGTTACATACACGTCTCTGTGCAGGCATTTCCAACCATAAGCCCGTAATGCCTCTTGTGGATACCCATTCCATATTGTCCATGTCTTTGAGGCATCGAATATGGTTCTATTGGGCTTCTACATTCTCGCATAGATAGGGAGAATGTTGGCAAAGGTCTTGGTCATGGGCTCTATCCATTCCGTCTGAACATGCTCGAAGTTTCTATAGTCTTTCAATATGTATACACTGCAATCACTGCAGACCACAAGACCGCATTGAGGAATTCTACCATACTTCTTCACCATCCCTGAGCAATCCACGTGGAGCTTGCACAACATTTTTCAACGCTGTAACCCCAGTCGAATCCCAACAGATTATTTTCATTCTTCCTTTCTAGATCTCGAGAGAACTTGCTCTCATACCATGTTAGGTTTAGGTTCGTTTAACCACAGGCCTGACCATTTCGCTATAGACAATTCACGATTGTCTCCCCTAAGCAGACTTATATTGATCTACATATTCTATTGAATTGTTCAATTTTTTATTATTTGAATGAGATCACACATTTATATATATA